>JAGDQP010001201.1:0-22015 GCA_022664845.1 Lepisma saccharinum | reverse complement strand
TATATATATATATATATATAGAGAGAGAGAGAGAGAGAGAGAGACACTTGCACCTCTCTCACGTGACCCTTGCCTTGAAGACTTTTAAGTTGAACTCTGAAAGATTTCCAGCACTGCAACTGAGGATTCATCACTTGTACCGGGCGCAGTCTTCCTGGTCGGCATTTCTGCACATCACACACTGCTTCATTAACCTCGACTTTGTCTCGTAGGCATGTAATTGTCAACCATGTAGGTGATTCAGTCCCATATTTCCTTCTTCACTGTCTCTGAACCGCAGCAACATTCTCAAACATCCAGTACCACTTAATAACCTGTTTTCTCTCTTCAAACTCAAACGTACGTGTAACATGTTGATGTTAATCTCTTGCCACTAACCGGATTCCGCAAATAGATCTACGATTCTGCTGCCATCTATTGAGGAAATATAACATTACTTTTTCCCAGAAATTTAAACTTGTAGGTAGGAAAACGACAGTTCAAATCTTGTATACATTTCTTGACGCACCGCGTACGTTAAAATGACATATCTTTACTAACAGTGGGAGGGGGGCAACTCGATTAGTGGCAAGAGATTAACATCAACATGGCACACGTACGTTTGAGTTTGAAGAGAGAAAACAGGTTATTAAGTTGTACTGGATGTTTGAGAATGTTGCTGATGTTCAGAGACAGTGGAAAAGGGAATATGGGACTGAATCACCTACATGATTGACAATTACATGCCTACGAGACAAAGTCGAGGTTAATGGAGCAGTGTGTGATGTGCAGAAATGCCGACCAGGAAGACTACACAAGGCTACAAGTGATGAATCCTCAGTTGCAGTGCTGGAAATCTTTCAGCGTTCACCTCAAAGTCTTCAAGACAAGGCTCAAGTGAGAGTGGTGCAAGTCTAATTCTGAAGAAAGGCAAGTTGCGTGTGTACATTCCAAAACTTGTGAAACATCTAAGTGACGGCAGCCCAGATCGCACTGTACAATTTTGCGAATGAATTCAGGAGATGATCAGACGTGAACCTGATTTATGGGTATAATTGTTTGGTGAGATGAGGCACAATTCAAACTTATTGGGACTTTGAATAGGCATAATTGTGTGTACATGAGTGAAGATAATCCGCACATTGATGTTGAAAAGGCTGTGAATTTGCCTGGTGTAAATGTGTGGTGTAGTTTGTGTTCTAGGGGCTCATTTGGCCTTTCCGTTTTGAAGGTACTGTAACTTGAGAAAAATACCTTACAGTGCTTGCTGATTCCATTTTCGCTGGAATTTACGGCAATGACAGGTTTTATTACCAACAAGATGGCGCCCTGCTGCACTAATATAGGGATGTGCGAGCATAACTCGATCAAAATGTGCCAGACCATTGGATAGGACGAAGACGACCAAACGAGTTTCCTGCACGCTCTCCAGATATTACGCCGCTCGCTTACTCTTATAGGGCACAGTAAAAGATGAGATATACCGTTGTAAACCACGTAACCTAGACATACTTTGTGATGAGATTTAAGCGATGTTCGCACAAATCCCATTGGACACTTTCGTGTGAAGTACGGAATAAGTCGGGATTCGTACTCAGAAAATGTTTCGATGTAGAAGGCCACCATTTTGAACATTTTCTCTAACCAAAATTTGAAAACATTCAATTTGACCGGAAAGTACACTTGTTTTCCACGTGGACTATAGTTTTTCTTTTCCCAGAAATTTAACCTTGTAGGTCATAAAATAAATTTTCTATGACTGTGCAAAGTGTGTATATATTTTTTACGCACTCGGGTGTTTTCGTAGAAAAACGTGTTAATAATTGGTGAGTGTTGGTTTAAATGATTAATTAACGCGAAAGAACTTATCTTTTAATACAACTATATTAGTAAGAACATAGCGAGCACTTCGTATAGCGCGACAATATGGCACACGTTAGTAAAACAAACTGCTTAGTAACATTTTCAGAATTATGACCTGACGTTTGCTCACAATACACAAAATGTTTTAATGTAAATGGCATAAGCACCATTGTAACTTTCTCAAACATAAAATGAAGGTAGCAGTAATGACCGAATGATGAAAATAAACCCAGCTATCGTAGTTCTACATTGTTTGGAGACGTCAAAAACTTATACCTCGAAAAAATATATCAAATCAATTCAAAAACCAACTATGCAGTCGCATTTTCATCTGATAAATCCCTCCCTAAAGGAATATTGTTTTTTTAAATTATTACAAAATGCTGTGAGAAACGTTATGTTTGTAAATGAAGAATATTAAAATTACCTTGTCAAAAAGAACATATTTTCATAATTTCTTGGAATATTTCCAACACAATATTTATAATCTTTGGCAATGTTTAGATTTTTGGCATATTTTACGTTTTTGGCAATGTTTGCCGTAAACATTATTCTAACAGTCTTCTCAAACCTTTTTTCATGTTCTTCGGAAATCTGCATATCAGCACCCCAAATATATCGATCTTAGTATCGATACGTCAAAATGGTTTAGTGGCTCGCAAAACTAACCTCAGAAAGCGAAGCAGCAATCCGAGAGCGATGTATCCTACTTGGCAACAGCCCTGTGACTAACGTGCCGAGGTGTAGATTGGGGGCCAACGTCAGTGGAGGGAAACCAGGAGCGAGGAAGCGAAAAGAATACACGAGTACGTCAAATTGACGTATCGATACTAATCCAGGGTTAAAGTAATGACATACCTGATGTTGAAGAAGCTCAAGAGCATCACAGTTCTCTGATTCTAGATGGCTGTGCACTTGTTGATTGCAGTCAGGACCTCGTATAATGATGTGTCTATGGTCTTTCTTAGAACAGTTACTCATTTAGCAAGCGATTATCCGGAAGCGAGACTGCTATTCGATCATTATTTAGAATCACCTTAAATAAGCGAAAGACGTATCGTGCTAATTCAATTGTCCAAAATTATCGCATGCACAAACATGTTCGCAACTGTTAAGCTGAATTGAAGATATGCTTGTCAATAATTTCGTTGAGCCATAGCTTGAGAAATAGTAAACAACTGAAGAATTTGATGCATGTAAGCCGCACAGAAAGGAATACTGCAATTCCACAAACAAATCTGCAGCGTACTCATAAACAGGCGGACAAACTGATCATCCTGCTTGCTATATACGTACAGCCATTGGCAGGAATGATGCCGTTGAAATGCTTTCATCACATACAGATGTTCTTTGTATTTTAATGAACAAATATCCAGACGCATCCAAATTAATTTAATTTATTTCTTGGAAAAGAATGAACAAAGAAGCAAATTAACAATCGAAACTTACTTCAAGATACTTGAAATTGATAGAACAAAGTACAAGTTACTTTGGTTACATGTGTTTAGGGGAGCTACATCAAAATTGGATTTACTGGTTGTACCAAGGAATACTCCTTTAGAAGATTTTTATCTTGTGAGGAATGCAGAATACGTTCTATTTCATGCCATGGACAATATCAGTCCGAACTCCTGCCTACATTGCAGACAGAACTGGAACTGATTCCTCTATTTTTTGTAGTCCTTCCTTGTGTGGGTTGAACTCTGTCTCATTGGTGAAGGATTTTCCACAGAGGTAATTGTTCAGGGAATCGAAGAGATGATAATCCATTGGCTCAAAGATCGGGGAATACGGAGGATGGCACAGTGTCTCACAGCATTTCTTTTAATATGGTATTCTTAGCCATCCGCACCACATGCGCCCTGGAATATCGGCAAATAAGAGTACAACCTTGCGATCACAAGTGCTGGCTCCTTCTACTGCAGCACATGTTACACATGTTCTAAACGCTACGTGTACAGGACCTCACAAAAGGTTTGGTTAGGTTGGAGCAGCTACAAGTGTGCTACTTGGCTTCTAGTCCACCAGATACAGTGCATGATCTTGTTTGGGGCAGAGGAGATCTTGCGATATGAGGAAAACGTTCCCGCGGTGACAACTAGTGGCACGCTTAAAAGTTCCATCCAGGGTCCCTATCTCGTCACTGGTGAGCACTTTATTGAATTAGGATATGTTGCCGTGCAGAGAAAGGAACAGTAATCAGGACATGTCTTCTGACAGTGTGTGGGGTACCTAGTTGATAAAGTTTTGCTACTTTCATAAGCAGTGCTGGAGATCATCAGAAATCTGGAAGCGTATGGGGAGTTATATATACGTTTGGCTGCTATCCTGTTCCTTAACCATTTTTAGGTCCTTGTCATCCTAGGTTTGTGTGCACACACTGCAGGGCTCATCAGACAGGAACATACCTTTCGGGACATTATACTTGTAATCGAGGATAGCATCGTTCTTTACCTTTTGCAATTGACCTGCTTTACATTTTACGGACACTTCCGAAGCAGTCCCTCCATGTTTTGTGCTAAGTACAAATACATTCAGTTTGTCCCTCCATTGACAAAGCATAAGCTCATTATTGTGGTAGAATGTCATTTTCCTCTTTTTTAGTTTATCTTCCCTTATTTTGTCCTTTGACAAATGTTTTCTGTTTCTTTCTACTGTTCCTACGGCAAGTTCCAAAATCATCGCTCACAACAAAATCAGAATCAAAATCATCGTGCAGAATGTCCACAATTTCATTAGCATGTACATCTTCGACGACATTTACACAAGCTAAACACCAAGACAGCAGCTTCCTACACAGGTACAATTGCAGTTCAGTTGCGACTATAACTGAACACCTACGTGATATAGCGCTTGTAGTCTGAACTACGTAGTCACAATCCACATATACACGAAACGCGGTGCGAGCACCACTCATCGTTCCATTGCAACAAGAAAGAATAGTAGTGCTAGCATAGCCCGCAGCCCATTCTAATTGGACAAAACCTTCACTACGAGCTATGCGTGTAGCCCGTCCGGAAAGTGTTAACAGAAAAGGCAAGGGGCGCGCCAATTCAAGGATTAATAAAGTACCTATATTTGAGAGCACGAGCGCCACATTTTTTTTGGTAATGCATAAACAAAATATTTTTTTGCTTTTAGTACCCATTGTTTAATAAAAGCATGTTTTCAAAATGCTTCTTATTACTTTTTTTGTCATTTCGGTATTCGAATCATTTTTCTCAAGTTAATATTTTGTGATCTAAATTTTAAAATGTTCTTCAAACAGTCAAACACAATATATTTGCAGGCTAGTATTTATTTTAGGATATAGATATTCATATTAAAAATATTAAATTATTTTGATAAAATATTTCCTCTCTTTCAGGAAATGTGAAAATGTTTTCCGTAATTGTTCCATTGACGAAAAACATATTGACTGTTGCAAACATATTCAATATTTAGAAACAGATTATAAAAACTGCCTGCTTTTCAATTCCAAACAAACAAGGTTTGTATTAGTTTCTTAGGTTTGAAATTTCTATAGGCTATTTGACAATAATCTATACATTTAAAATAGCTGCATAAAACATTTGACCATTCGTCTAGTCGTTTCTGCTGGATCGATCTCTATGATTTTTAATTTAAAACATTTGTTCTTACGCCTATATATGTTATGAAGCATTCACGTACCATTGCTTCTTAGCAATTTTAAATAACATAGAATCGAAATTTTCTGCATATGTATATAACGGTAGTTTTATTTGAAGAGCCTAGTTCCAGTCGTAAAGCAAATTCTACTTTTATGAACATTTTTAAATTGTTCATATTTAAACGTGGATATGTTATGAATCGCGCATCCTTTTCCTTTTCACCAAGTGTGAATGAAATAGAATAGTAATTTTCTTTCTATGCATATCTTATGGGAGATTATTCGCTAAATATTTGTCCAATCGCCAAGCAATTTCTGGTCAACTAGGTATGTCTTTTTAGTATGCATATTATGTCGGGATATGATATGAAGCATTCGTATCCCTTTCCTCCTTTATCAATTTGGAATGAAAGAGAATCAACATTTTCTACCTATGTATTTCTTACGAGCTTTTTTTCGGATTGCTTTTCTTCAGTCATCCAGAAACTACTTCAGGGTCTGCTCCATCAGTACGGAGCCCAAATATACAAGAGACGCCACCGAGTAGAACCATCTCGCATCGCTCCGCCACTTCCACTTTTATGTAGAAACTTCCAGACATATAATGCTCATGACACCAAAATTAGCCACAACACTCCAAAATGCGCTAACCGTTTAGGATCTCATGAAGCCAAATAATGTTCTAATCTTCAACAGCCTCCAAAATGCATTCAGTGCGGCGAAGCTCTTCCCACTTTCTCCTATAAATGTAAAAACCATCTTGAACCCAACTCCGAAATATCTCACCTAACTGTCCCACTGCGTCTCCCCTGAATCATAGTTCAACACGAATCTTCCACCTTCCACATTAGATCAGATTCTCGCAATTTTCACAATCTTATTCCAAAACATACATCCATTTGCTTGTGAGGCAATCCTATCTTACATCCAAGAAGCCGCACAAAACGTCTTTATGGTCAAGCTTTAGGCAACTTACTCTGGTCATATGTCTTCTTCTTGGTTATGACATCCTTAGCACTGTGCCCATCAATGTTGTTCCAGAGGGCTCATCTGTCTCTCAATCATACCTAGAAACGCCCCTAGGTAAAAAGATAATCAATTATCTGCTTTCAATGTTTCTAGTGTTGTGACGTTTTCTGCACCTCACTACCATTCACCATTTCTTCATCATTAAATCCTTTATACCTTAAAGATGAGTATTAGCACAAAGCTTATACTATCCATGATTAATTGATGAATAAGCAAATAAAGGGTTAAAAATAGTTATGCATCCCATAGACCCCCTAACCTCATCCTTTAATTCCCTCAATACCAATCAATTTCTTCCTTAAAATAGGGTATAACTCTTTAATGTGCACTAGGCAACCCTCAAGTGACTCGCAATTCGTGAGAAAAAAAAACAGACGAAGATAGACGATGTCGATTTTATGTTTTGTGCTGAAATTTAAATACCTACTTTTGAACAGAACTGCTCGGAAATCAAACGCTGAAAATCCCCAAGAGCTAGCACTCACGTCTGGTGAAGAAGACACCTGCAAACTCAATTATCAACTTTTACAGGTAAAGGATACCATGAGAATACATTAAGAGGATAAGGTAACTGATCTTCTCAATGCGAAAAACGCAAATGATGCCCGCATGCAAAAATTACTAGAAGAGTTGCGTGATTTGAAGAAAAAATATGTCTTTTGACGATCGTGCCTTGAATGTAAATGCTTAGAATGAATGTAGGAAAATATCATGCCATTACACACTATTTGCTATTGCCTTTGGAGAGCGAGACTCCCAAATTGGTTCAAGATTATCTTCGTAAAATGAATACTTGGAAACGCTTACGAAGGGGAATGTGCATTCAGTATCAGACAGTTCCGATTTAGAGTATGATAGGTTAAGATCGTATGAATTCGATGAGGATGTTAAATCACCTAATAAATGTAAATTCAAGGGAGAAGAAACACAGACGACGAGTAGTTCTAATATAAGAGAATCGCATTATATTATATGTACTGTGATGGACTGTGCTAAATTGGAGTCCCATTGTGTCTAGAAAAACGATTATTCAAGCATAACTTCACGACTTTTTCTCAACGTCAACCACATTAATATAAATTACGAAAATAATGGTTCTTGAAACGAGGTCGATTGAAAAGAAACTGGACCATTGTTAGGAAAATTCAACGGGATCTTCAGGAACTCTGATGGAACCGAATACGTATGAAAAAGAAAGTACTGAAGATATTCTAAAGGGAGGAGACGTTCCGACATGTGGAAACGAATGAAAAACAAAAGGCAAGGCATATTGTGAACAGTATCCTCGCATGGAATTAAATAACTATGTGAAAACCCAAGTAAAGGACATGAGTTTGATGAAGCTAAACTACCCTAAGGTCAGGAAAAAGATCCAATAACCTCTCGTTGTAGGAGGAGATGCTAATCATAAAAAAAAAGGTTATATCAAAAGTCACGACGTGCAAGGAAAGCGAAGGACAAGCTCGATTCCTATTCTACTGCTCCTTTGAGATTAATGGGTGATCTAAATAGGGATAGCAGTGGTCAAAAACAACGCTAAGAGGAAATTCTAGTTTCACATCAATATTCAAGTTTTTACTATATAATAAGGTGGTATATTACCAATCAATATGGACCTGATTATGTGTATGTAATTTCTGGTATGGACGTTTCATGCGAATGAAACACGCCCTGTACGAGTAAGAATGAACAAGAAAGTCATGACGTCGATTGAAATAAATTCGAGGACAAGAAGATGCAACAAACATATAAGAGATGTTGGAAAATCTAGATCAAGGCAATGAAGAAAGTTGAAGCTTGATGAGTATGCCCTCCTGGAAGCGTATAAGGTAACCAGAGAAGTATACACTCCTTTGGTATCAAGGAAAACTCGTAGCATGGTGCTGCTAATAAACATTGACAAACACACTCACTCCATGACATATAATTTGCCTTAAAGAGATAAACACTCAACGTAAAGAAGCTTGCTAATTATCATGGGTTACATTATTATTATTCGTTGCGCCATATGTAAAGTGATTTATGTATTTATATTATTTTTTAAAAAAATATCTGATTTTGTGAACAAATTAATACGAAGATGCATGTTTACATTTAATTTGCGTATATTTTTTGAATGATAAAATAAAAACTATGAGCAATCCGCGAAGAAAGCTGTCCGCGAAGAAAGAAAACCTGGTGGAGAAATTATAAAACACTTTTATAAGAGAGAAATAACGTATAGACTGTGTTATATTTTAACTGAAGTCCGACAGATGTAGATGCAATACTGTCAGCGGAAGTAGTTTTAATTTTTATCTCTCTCTCAAGATTATCGTGATTTATATTTGTTTTTTTGTGAATACATAAAGACGTATGGAGCTCTACGAGTGGATTGTACGTAAACCTCAAAAGTGCACATACCCTAAACCCACCGTGTTTTTGTAAGTGAATGAGTAATTTGAACAATATCAACCAGTTGTGTCAGACGAATATAGACGAAGTCGAATTGATGTTTTATTATTTTTTTTTATTTTTTATTTTTTGCAAAAAGTTAAATACCTACTTTTGAACAGCACTGCTCGCAATTAAAATTCTGTAGGACGCTGAAAATCTCCTTCAGTACAAATACGAGCCCTCATTTGTAGCTGCATCAAGTTATCTGATGCCTTTTTGGCCTGGAGTAAGTCGTAGGATCGGTGTATGGTAACTAAGGGCGGTGCTTCAATCAGAATTTTCTGAAGGAGGAATTTATGTTGAGTTATGGCCTACCCCGATCATAGCCAGGCCCGAATTGATACTAATATTCCAAACTCTCAGTAGGAATTTCGCAGCGTGTGAGTAGTGAAAAATAGCTTTTGAGGTGGAAGTACATTATATCGTCGAACGTTGAGGATACATACAATTTTCTTTGGATTTTGTGAATGGTGTAGAAGCTTTGAACTTTATTGCTGCTGAGAAATTAAACTACTGTGAATAGGAAGATAAAGATCTTTACCTACTTCAAAACAAACTTGGGATAATTAAGTTTAATACAAAACCTTCAAGGAGAACTTGACTCGTGTGAAATATATTATGAAACTTATTTAGTCGCTTCAGATTTGAATTCACAAAGAACTTCGCTTTCCGAGGAAAATAATATTTTTTTAAATGTCACGTATCAGTATAGGAAAGTCAGAGACTATGGAAAACGACTAACCCATGACCATTATCATAGCCTTGAGAACTTCAGTGTTGAACGAGTGATTACTGAAGTCATTATTTGAGTTAAACCACATTATTAAGAGCAATGTATCGTACAAGAAAGACCTGCTATGTTTTATTCTTCGTAAATTTACATTCACATTTTAGTGTTGAAAATATTTATTCTCTTATCAGTTCTATACTTACTTTTGTATTATTCCTGACATATCTTATCCAATATCTCACTAGCATATTGTATATATATACTCATTCGATTCAGAAATTTAAGCATTTCTTTATCTGGTGTACATATAATTGTTTATACACTTTGAATCCTTAGTTATCCACAAACTATAAAGATTTTACACTTTGAAGTTTAAGCTATTCGCTGAGGCAATGAAAGAGAAAGTGGTTTAAGTGAATTTAAGAAACAAACCCTTTTAGTAAAAAATCGTGCAATGACATTTACATTGAACTTCACGTAAGTACTGTATTCGGTTAGAAAGATTGCACCACTTTGCACCATCTTGCACCACTTTTCCGTTAAATAGATTTGAATATTGAGAAGGCAGGTGTGATTTTTCCTCAATATTTAATACCTGACTTAGACCACTTTTCCTTTCACCGTCTCAACTATAAAATATTGTTATACTGAGAATCTTGGTGATAAACATATTTCAACGGGAATCTTCGCACATAAAGAATACGAGTCTGATGAGTCGCACGGAGTGTTTCTAGGAATCTCATATTTACTTTGGTGAATACCTTTGTTCCGTCATTGCACGACTTTGTATTATTCATTGAATAAAGCAGATCGCAGTATTTGACGGTACGATACCCCCGAGGTTTGCTTTAACGGGTTGTGGAAATATGAACTTTGTATTTTTCCAAGTTTGAAGCAGCCTGCAGTGCCAGAAAGATAAATTTCTGCGCTCTCTATGACACAAACTTGTTCTTATTTTCATGACAGGAATTACTTTGTGTTTTGTCGGTGTTATGTTGCAACATTCAGCATTGACACAATCCTTAATGGGCAAGATTTCTGAATGTAATGCCTTCTATAAAATATCAGATTCATATTTTAAACATTTTTTTCTCAGGGTGGAAGCGAACTCTGAACTTGTTCCTAAACCAGGTGATTATGTTGAACTCTATATTGAAGTTAAGCATATTTCAGAAGGATTTTCGGTATGTGGTATAGTATTTTACCTATTTAGTGTAGTATAGTATAGCATTTAATTTAGTATACTAATTTGAATACCTATTCAATATAGTATAGTACAGATTTGAATTTAGTTACTAACTAAAGTATAGTTAGTAATAGCATTATTTTAAATGATAAATGCCGTAAATACAATTTACTATTAGCTTGATGTGGGATTCAAAATAATGGAAAAGTTTGCGCTATATACAAAATGAAAAAAAATGCATTTTTGTTAAAAAGCTAATGAACAGCTTTGATCCAACTAACGGTTAGTTGTAATATGATAAATGCATCATAATTACTTCCAATAAAAGTATACGCTTCAATCTCAGAATTATAATCTTTTAACAGCTCGCAATTCACAAAATAAATAACGACTACCCAACATAAAATAGTTTTAGAAATCGTGAGATATGTTGACCTTTCAACGTATTATATGTCGTTCCTGTGCGTAAATGTTAATGTGTTATTATGTATTATTATTATTGTATTTCAAATGTCTGCAGACAAAACGGCCAACCAAGGCTAATATTTGAACCAAAATGAAGGCGAAATGACTTTTTGATTTAATAAAACAAACCGTATTATAACTGTAATTGCCAGTAATGGAAAACCAGTGCCAAGTTAATGAAAAGTCAAACGAAGAGAAATTAGTGTTACAACAAAGAAACAGAATTGAAAATGCTTTACATTCTTAAGACGATCTTGATTTCTTCGAAGAAAATACAATGCAATTGACTGTTCTTTTTTCTTTAGAAAAACAGCAGTAGACAATTTTGATTTTGCTTCATAAGGACAAGGAAAACCCTTCAAACTTCCTTATTTTGGTGACATTAACTACATTCGTGACACAATCTTTTCACACGAAACCTGTGTGAACATATTATATCTGAAATGTAGCGAATTGCAGTCCAAATTATGAAATTTCGAAGTTTTTTTTCTCGCAATTGAAAGGTGACTATCATTGTTTCTGTAAAAGAACTTCAACTTGAATATGTAAGTTAATGAAAGAAGTTTTGATAAAATGATATTTTGTAAGGCGATTCTAGTATTAATACATGTTTATCGTTTCAATGATGCACATTTAAATACTTGTTTGTTAGGGCGTACCAAAATTCAAGCACATGCTCAACGTTACTTCTAGAATACGAAGCAATAATTCTATCATTAATAAATGAAATCTTACCAATCATGAACTTGAATTGAATTTTGTGTAATTATTCAAACCTAGATGTGTTTTGGCCGGGAAAACACGTCATTTTTTTACCTTTTAACTATGCGTGAAACTGACGCAGGCATTCATAAACACATTGGAAAATAAAACGTAGGAGATTTTGTTTATTTTGCAATATACTTTAGTGTGTTCTAAAACAATTACTTTTCTAAGAGATACATGAGATACACCAATACATATAAGCACTTTACAAAGTTACAAAGATGGTTTCGTATGACAGTGTATACAAAAATGTACGATTATTACATAGAAGCGTTTTGTCTGATTAGGTCAGTAATATTATGTAACATACCGCATGAAATGTTGTTGTGATTATTATTCGATTGCAATATAATTAGAATAAAATTGTTGTACCAAAACTGAATAAATGGTTTTTATATAACAATGCACAATTTGTGATCAAAATGATTCTTCAGTTCACTGCGTCTTTACTCTCTTTACAAGCAATGAGGACAATATCGTTCTTGATGATCACTGCAATTCGGCTTCCTCCACGTTGGAGAACAGACTTCTTGTGCTTGCCAAGATTTTACAAGTTTCGTGTGTAAGTCTAGCGTGAAGTTCAGCCTTGATAGGGGACATGTGTTCTCTTCGGTCGCGCTGTCGAAAAAAACTGTATATAAATATATATAATATATGCATTGATGGTTGGTAATATTTGATATGTCATAAAACGTATAATGTGGCCACTGTCTTGTCTTTCTGCCAGAGTTCATGTCTTGACAAATGTGATCTAAAGTGTCGACTGCTCCTTTCGTTTGATTATTTCAGGCTTCCTTACTTTCTCATTTATAGCCACGCCGTCATGCATACTTGACTAGAGAGTCACTTGTTTGTTTGATTTCGGCTTGAATGATACCGCTGTAAGCCCTTCCGCGAAAAAGTAAAAAAGAACTGTTAACTTTTCTGTTATATTACTTCAAATCAACAAATTCAGGTGGTAGTTCTGCTCGTTTTGCTTTATTGTTAATACAGGAGTTAGGCCATACTCGGTAAGAAGTTCTCGGAAAAGAGGTTTGCTGAAAAACCAATCATCCATTTAACGTTACGGTTGGTTCCTTTAATGCATTCTACAACAGATTTCACGAAATATTTAGCAGCCTCTTGCCCTTCAGGGGTTGGTAGTTTACCTAAATACAGAAGAACTGTGATCATGTATTTTGTTGCATTATCACAGAGCATGATATTTTTTATCTCATATTTATTTTTCTTGTTACTCATATATATCATAAATTGACACCGACCCAGAAATCCTACTAGGTGTTCAAATATCGTGCAATACGAACTTGGCTTCTAATTTGTTTCACACTGTAATATAAACATATCCCACACTGTCTTAATCAGAGCTAGTTTATTTTCCTTTCTTTTATCGGGCCGTGTTTCTTTATAAACAAATCTCATAGCATTTATTTAAAAAATACTAATCTTTCTCTTGACATAGTATCTCCACAATTTTCACTGTTGAACATAATTCTTGATGGCCCACCTAGGGTAATATGTAATCATAATATTTGGTTTGCATCCAAAATTGGTTATCATTTAGATCTGTGAGAAGATAAGAATTCGGATTAAGGCCTTCAGTTATTCCTTACAAGTATTTACAATCGTAGCACTACACAGTCGGTACAGTCGCCTTTTTCTCTATTTCTTGATCCGCCTATAGATATCATTTTATCTTATATATTTCTTCATTTGCTCTGACCACGATCTCATCAATCATACTATCTGTGACAAACAAATTGAAACTCTCTTCTGGCTCGGGATTAATGTTCTTTGACGGGGCTGGACGAATGTGAACTATGCTTTACTCGCCGTTTTCCGATTACATGTGAACGTTGTTTGCCATCGAAAACATTATTTACCTATCAGCTTACTGTCTTTAACAGGAGCTACATTCAAAGTTTGCAAATCACCTGACTCACAAGAATTGGCAGAATTGCCGCTTTCAGACACTTTACTCTTCTTATTTACACTATTATATTTCTTAACACAACTTTCTTTTCTGAAGTCCAGCTTATGGATATGTTCCACGACAACTTGCTCAACTTCAGATTCACTGTTGAAATAATCTGGATCAATTTCACTATCATCGGATAAGAAAAACATTTCCAGACAACCTTCTTCTTCGCTTACACCTGCCTCTTAATCTAACTTGTCAAGAATATGAACAATTCGTTCCTCTTCATTCATTTTCAGTAGCAGTTTTCTGAAAAACAATAATATGAATAATGAAAATAATATTCCTTATCACGCTGCTATGAATGCCACTTCAGATTTACGAATAAAAATTCTATACATCAGTAAAATTTACGTAGAACATGAACCTGTTAATACTATTAATGCGTATCTTTTTTTCCGTGCAAGAATGTTTCTATAAATATTAACCATGCGTAAAATTGATCCTCTGACTTCCATAAACACATCAGTTATAGTCAGATAAGCTGGTGCACACAACTAACATTCACTGCTGCAAAAGCGACACTGAATGGCTGAAGCACTGCAGACAGGGTGGCCACAATGGATGAAGAGGTGGGGAGTATACCCAATATGAAGAGCTAATTTTTACTCATAGTTAGTTTTCCCGGGTTTTAGGGACAGCAGTATTTAATATTGTTTGTTCCTATGTCGGTATAATTTTTCCCAAGCCATTCTAATTCAACAAAAAATAGTTATGTACAGGGTGGTGCCAAATTCCGGTTACAACACTTGAGAGAATAACCTACACATGAAAACAAACAAAAGTTAGTGTGACAGTTTGTTAAATTCGGCGTCATTTCCGAGTTACAAGCTGTTGCAGATGGCGGCAAAATGACGTGTGATACCCCATTACGGAAAAAGGAAAGGTGCTACAGCATGCGGTCCCAAGTATTTTAGAGAAAGCAATGCCTGAATGACACAATAGTGGCAGAAACAGGGCGGAAATGACGCGGCGCAAGGAATTTCTCAAAGAAGGGTACTGTGTGGACAGACTGACATGCGGAAAGGGATGCAGAAGACGAGAAACGGTGGACCATGTATGTACGATACATAACTGAAACTAACGGGAATGAGCAGTGGCGCTACCGAAGGGGAAAAGGAGCACTTTCCCCAACAGGAATCTTGTTCTCCGAAAGAAAAGAACAGTGTACTGGAGTACATTGGTAATACGAGCAAATTGTTCCCCAACCATAACCCAGTCTACCCCATCCCTAGACAACCACTGGCAATACCAATGAACTCTCCTGAGGTTTGCTGAAAGCGTTTGAGAGTGAGAGCCATGAGAAAGTCGGTTCGAAGAGAGTGGGAAAGGATGGGGAAAGGTATCGGCCCGGGCCGTATTGAATTTAGTTTTAAGACTAAGTGACTTCTATGGCCTATGCCTTGGGAAAGGATGGGGAAAGGTAGCTGCCAAGGTCAGTTTAGTATAGTTACCCTGCCAACATTCACCTGGCGGGACTACAAAAAACCTTGGGGAACCCCAGTCAGGATGGTCGGACTAGTCATTGCACACCACCAGAATGCAATTCCATGTGCTCCAACATAGCTACGGACATGCAACAAAGGTATCTACTATATCCACACTCGTCGTGTTTCGGAACATCCAACGAAACACTCTTCTACCGAGGCGCACAACTCCCTTGCATCCCGTAACGAGCATTATGGTTCGTACGTATAGTTTCGTAGCAATTATTGCAAACAGTGTCGGGAAGTACTGAGATAAACTGTTGCGTGTTCTTCGGACCAGTGTATGATCCGAACTGCCAAACGGTATGTCGACAAATATTTGTGTTGTTGTCCGCGTGTGAGCTCCGCTAGGGGCGCTGGACGTAAGGTCACATGTAATGTTATGAGTGCTTGGTGATACGAGGGAGCGTAGTCCACTGTTGATTTGCCTGCCAGTGTTCCAGCTTGGAATAATATTCTGGGGTGTATGGTTGAATTGCGCCAAGGAGTAAAACTACTGTAGTGTAGTGTTACAGTTAGTTGCTCGTGTGGAAACAACTGTATGGCTTTCCGTGTGTGATATACGGTGTAGTTATATAATAGTGAACCTTCAAGAGGAAGTTAAGTTCCCCGTTGTTGTTAGCAACTGTTAAACAAAACAATGGCGAACTACCCCACCCAGGAGCTTGCTGATATGAATCTCATATATAGCGAGGCTCATCAATATAACCTTGCAGCACGTCGTCTGTATCACGCACGGTTTCCAAATATGCGGTTACCATCACACGTCTTCTTTCAACCTCTTGATGTGTGCCTGCATGAAACAGGATCTCTGCTATCCAGTAGTTTGGTCCGTGGAAGACCCCGAACTGTCAGTACTGTGCAGTTTGAGGATGGAGTATTGGATGCAATAAGGTACTGCCCTAGCATCAGCACACGTGCCATTGCTCTCCCACGAAACACTCACCATACAAATTTACTTCCCGTTCTGCAGGAGGAGGGCATGTACCCATTTAAATTGCAGAAGATGCACGACATCTTGCCTACGGACTTTCCCTTGAGTGTGGCATTTAGCCAATGGTATGTGCAACAAACGCATGCCAACCTGTAGTCCCCAACATTAGTTTTCTGGACATATGAGGCAATGTTCACCAGAGATGGCTTGTTCAATACGCACAACAGCTATGTCTGGGATGTAGAAAATCTGCACGCCATCAATGTTCAAGAGCATCAACATCGATTCGCCGCAAACGTGTGGTGTGGTATAATAGGTGACCATTTGATAGGGCTTTACATGTTGCGTCATCGTTTTTGTGGTCCGATTTATCGTGTGGTTCTACTTGATGCCGGAACTCTTAGAGAACGTACCACTGGAAACTCGACTTAACATATGGTTTCAACAAGATTGCGCCCCCGCACACAGCGCTAGCGCCGTTCTTTCCGATGTGTTTGGCGATCATTGGATTGGCAAAGGTAGACCTGTAACATGGCCACCTCTATCCCCAGACCTGACGCCATTGGATTTCTTTCTGTGGTAGAAATCAAACGATTGGTGAATGCTACCCCGGTGCCAACTGAGGAGGGTCTCCTTGCACGTGTCTTTGCAGCTGCAGGGGCAATCAGGGACTCGCCAGATGTGTTTGCTCTTACCAGAAACTCCTTACTTCGTCGATGTATGCTCTGTATGAACGTCAATGGCGACCAGTTTAAACAACGTCTGTGAGGTTCGTACGTGCTCAAGACATAGTAGTAGTGTTTACGTATTTCTGGATTGAACTGTGAAGTGTTTGTTCATGAGGAATATATTGATCCATGACACTTTTGTTCCTTTCTCTACATGGCTGATACTCCATTCGTGTCTGTGGTTCGTCCATACTCGGTAGTAGGCCTAATGACCAGCCTTGATTCACCGTGGTTTGGAATGTTTGCGGCGAGACACATTGAAGTTGTAGTACTTTGCAAAGGGTCATACGTACACTATTACGCCTTACTACTGTGCCTACTACTATTTCCCTGTCCCTGTGTGCGTTTTCCCATCGTTTTCTTCCATCATTTATCCGAGACTTCTGCTGGTCCTTTGGTGAGTTCTCTGCACACTCTGCACTACGCACATGTGTTTACTGCATTGTTTTCTTCAGGTACGACTTTCTCGGTTGTCCTTTTACCCACCTCTGCTATGTTCCTTTCTTTCTCACCCTCCTGCTACTTTCTGCCGGTACGAACCGACTTTCTCATGGCTCTCGCTCGCAAACGCTTTCAGCAAACTTCACGAGAGTTCATTGGCATTAACAGTGGCTGTCTAGGGATGGGGGTAGACTGCGTTATGGGGAGGTAACAATTTGCTCGTATTACCAATGTACTGCAGTACACTGTTATTTTCTTTCGGAGAACAAGTTTCCTGTTGGGGCAAGTGCCTCTTTTCCCCTTCGGTAGCGCCACTGCTCAGTCTCGGTGGTTCCGTTTATGGATCGTACATGATTGGCCCACCGTTTCTCGTCTTCTGCATTCCTTTTCCGCATATCAGTCTGTCCATATCGGTAACCCCCATCCCCCTTTCAGAAATTCCGTGCGCCACGTTCCTACCGCCCTGCTTCTGCCACCATTGTGTCATTCAGGCATTACTTTCTCTAAAATGTTTGGGACTACATGCTGTTGCATCTTTCCTTTGTCCACAATGAGGTATGACACGTCGTTTTACCGTCATTTGCGACAGCTTGTAACTCGGAAATTACTTTTAGTTTGCTGCAGTCTGCAGCGTTATACCAACAGCTGCAAGGTCCCGTATTTGAGTCTTGGTGTGAATTTTAATAGATAAAAGGCTAGTCGTGATGGGCCGAAGTCTAAATTTAACTACACTGGCCCATATAAAAATGAAGTTTACCAAAGTTTCAAATGTAATGTATGAGAGTCCAAAAAATATCTCAAACCTTGTTAATAATGTTTTGTTTGAGTGTTTCTCTTACACTCACCAAAAGTGTTACTGCTTAAAGCATAGAAATATACTCTAAAAAGAAGATATGATAAGCTTTGCGAAAGGGACAAAATGTACTTTATCGAAAATGTGTGTTAAACCAGGTATCACAATACATTCAATCGTGTGGTATTAAACATATACGTAATATCAAAGGCTATGAACTTTGGTGTGCCTTATAAGCTGATGTCCACACTTAATAAAATAACATAAGAGGGAGTTGAAATAGTATCAAATATGGAATGTAAATCGATACAATCAAGTACGAAATAAAATTCAATATGATATGCGAGTAATAGTTTTTTTCTTAAAGTAGTAACACATCTTTCCTAAATTGCCACTTTTTATTTCAATGGACGATTTATCAGTAACATTCATTTTTGTTTGTATCAATGTTTGTATACTTTTTGTGTATTGATATAATTATAAAATTATGTATTTATTAAATTAATACAGAAAAATTCATAGCCGTCGTAACCCTGACTCGAACCCGTATCTTTTAGTTGCCGACTAGGTATGCTGCCATTACACCACCACGGCACGGCTATATCTCTGTGTATATAGAATGTTCCTCTCATCTAGACACTCTCCCAACTCTTTATTGCTGGTCACGAGGCCCAGGCACTCCACGTCTGTGCAATTTTTTAGCTGAGGAAAATTTTTCTGCTATCCCGCAGTACGAAAGAATAGCTGTTACTACATTTCCCACAAATAACCTCGTGTATGGTAAATGAAAAAAAACAAAGAAAAAACAACCGCCGTGACTGGGACTCGAACCCGGATTTTCCAGTTGCCTGCTACGTATGCTACCATTAACACTGGCATTACTAAAGTATTCTTGGGTCGCAATTATTACCAAAGGGGGACCTCTGAGACCCACAAGGAAATTGTTATTTTTCTCACGGAAACTACTTTATACTATCTGATATAAAGAAAGGGTGTCTAAGTCATCACATAGTTTTCTTCTACTGCATTAAGATATTTAGTTGTATATGTGATATTTTTCCCTTGTGTTAGTAACATAGACAACTTTCTTACACTTGTTTTTATAGAAAAACAAACAATAAAATCAAAAGCACCTTAGTACACTATAGTATATGGACGAAGGCATCTTTATACCACATTTCATTAGATATCATATGTCATACAAAATTTCACATATAGCGTTTACAGTATACTGTGAATAGTCCAGTACTAGTACCAAGAGAGTACTCCGAGGCCCACAACGTATTATTTAAATTATAATTGGAACAAGACACGCAATAAATAACTAAACAAGTAGACTATATCAACGATAGGTTGAAGCCTGACAATATATTAGGTACATTTCGAAGAAAAATATACCTATTGAGATCGGTACGATATGAAAGTATATATATATATATATAGATCTTTCTATCAATTTGGCATCCTTTCAAAAGACGAACATTTGGCATCCGTTTTAAAGTTGATTTTTCACCACAGCAATGGGACTTAACTACATTATGTTAAGTGTATATCATGGTTATCGGTTATGTATTTTACAAAATCAACGAGTATACTCCAATTAAAAGCACAATATTTTATTGTTTAAATTCCTATCAATTTGACCTCCGTTCAAATTACTATCATTTTGGCGCACGTGAATATACATTCAACTTTACCATCATTTGGCGTCACACGCGTATAATACTGTTCATTTTTATATCATTTTAACGTCCTGCGCTGTTGCCAGTTTTCCCAACTAGTTTATACATATCAACTCATTGTCTTCAACTACGTGCTTGTTTGTTGCAAGAAGTTGAGCGTGTAGCACCACCACCTGGGGTGCGGTATAAATGTAGCTGCCGATTTATGTTTTATTACATTAACCTGCATTACAGCTCAAGCGGAAACGATTTTTGTTGGATTGTAATGCTACTTTCAAAGCTGCAGAGACGAAAACATTCCGAACGAGACAAACATGTTGTTTGAGACATTATACTAGCGTCTATAAAGCTGTGGGTTGAAATCACGCCTGGGAAATAGATGTTTGTGGATTTTGACCAGCATAATTCAGACGACCCTCGGTCAAAATTTACTGAAACGATAAAGACCAATACAGTTTATAGTTTTACGAAACGTGTTTCCATGATATTCCAGTTTGCAGGAAAATGATTCGTGTTATATTTATGGCTATAGTTATGCTCATCAGCATGGAAGTCGAACGCGTCATTCACCCCCGGAGCCCCTCTTGAAATGTAGTTAGTATCATCTTTAAAGTAGAAATAGTGATCTAGAAAGGAAACATATTTCTAACTTAGATAGTTAGTTGTTTCAGTCGGAAATATTAATCTGCCCTAGGGCTGTGAAAAATATCGATGTAACAGAAGCGGTATCGATATTTTGAAATACCAAATTTTCGGCATAATTTATACCGGAATTTGGTATACTAAAATATTGATATGCCGAAATACCGTAATATCGATAAACCAATCAATATCAGTATACTGAAAGATATCAGAGTACTGAAATGCCGAACCCTTCTGAAATTCTGAAAAAAAAATTAATACTAATATAAAGAGGATGTAGCATGAATGCTTTACTATGCTATAGGTACAGTTATTAATGTTGATTGTAGATCCAAAATACGTTGTCACAAATCTCTGAACACTAAGGGTTAATTTTCAAGCATTGAGTTAGGTTCAACGGTTTGTTTGAAGTCAGTCCATATATGTATCTGGAGCTCCCTGGAAAGTGCAATCGCGTTCCTCGAGCGAGCGATATTCTTAGTAAATGCTGAGAAAATACTATGGACGGCCAAATACGGGATAAAAAGTTATCCTAACCCCACTATATATTCGTACTGATTTTACATACGAGGATAGCGTATATATATAATGGGATGGCGGATCATATCCGGATAATAATGTTCTATTCTTTATGTTCATGCATTAATTTTAGAACTGTAAATATTTTGGGATAATTATTATCGGAATATATTTTGAATAATTATTCGGAAATTTAATTATTCGTCTATAATCAACCGGAAAACCAAAGAAATGCACAAGAATCTTTAAGACAACATGATATTAGAGGAACCTAGTTTTAACGGATATCCGAAAAGAAAATATCGAATTTTCGTACAAAGGTTTGAAGAATAAATAAAATGATACTTGAAGAACGAAAAAATAAATATTTGATTACCAAATAAATACATCGTTTAGTCAATGAAGGAGTGATTTACTCAGACAAGGATTATTCGATCGGACAGTGGATTGTCTAGGCAGAGGCGGCGTTTGGGGGTGGCAACTGGGGCAACCGCCCCAGGCCCCGCGCTTAGGGAGGCCCGCGTTCCGAGTTGATATTTTTCTTACTCAATGATATAAAAATTGATTTGTAAAAAAAAAAAAAAGTTTACAAATAAACTAGATTGTATAGTTTCCATGCGAAATGTAATGTGAAATGGAAAGGAATAAAGAAGCACTTGTAATTAGCAATGCAGTTTTTAAAATATATTGTACTTTCTTTAAATAAATTATGTCGGATTTTTTTTTCATA
>JAGDQP010001200.1:76934-129702 GCA_022664845.1 Lepisma saccharinum | reverse complement strand
TTGATTTTGCACTGAAGTATTTTATTCTATACTGCAGCAAACCCCTGCTTTGTATGTGTGTGGTATTTCAAAAATATATAATCGAAACGTTCTTCACTAAACAATGATGAATTCCATATGTTCATTGAAAGTTTTCCAGTCAAACGTCTACTTTAACAATGACTCTGGTATCCGTATTTCTATTGAAGGGGGAGGGGAACAGTGAGAAAGCGTACTAACATTTTTTGTCATAGCACAAAAACGAGTAACCTTATTTTCAATAAACCTGTTTTGCGACATCCTTTGTTTTCTCCCGACACCCTTCATTTAGTCATATGGCACAATGTGTTCGACAGTAGCGTTATTAGCGGATTCCATCTTGAATTACGGGAGTAGCCCAAGGGTGACAAAGTGTCATCAGCCATTTTCATCTTAAATAGATTCTATTTCAAAATCACTAACGATAAAAAATACTTAATACCAAAGTTTGGTTGTGTTTTGACATTATTCAGTACTATGGAAAAATGCATTGAGCAGTCTCTTTCCTCTCTTCGATTGTTAATACTTACTCTATGGTTTACAGAACTCGCAAGTTCATCGCCGCAGTAACAAACATTCTCCATAGGATTATATCCTGAGCAAGATCAAGTCAGTTTTCATCACAAACACCTACTCCTCGAAGATCCCTTCTAATATTATCCTCCCAACGTCATCTCGGTCTTCCTAACGGCCTCTTTTCCTCCGGTTTACCAACCACGATGGAATATTATCTTCATTTCTTTCCCATCCGAGCTACATGGCCTGCCCAGTTTAGTCGTCGCGATTTCATTATTCTTACAACATCGGATAGTCGAACTTGGAGTAGTTAGTAACCATAGCACCACCACCAGTACACCACCTCACCAAAAGCCACCACACACACCCACCCACACACCCATATATATATATAAATTTATTTATACATATATATATATATATATATATATATATATATATACACGAGTGTCATTTAGATCGAAGTGGTAACCCCACTGTGATTCGCTTGTCGTTTGTCCATGAGAGAAATGAAGCGATCGTGTCGACGTGTTATGTGTGGTCAGTAGACGCTGCTAAAGTGATGTGGGTCTGACATATAGTCCTAATCAATGCTTACCCGTGCAGAACAGCGTGTGTTCATCATGTTTCAGGTGGCACGAGGTTGAAATGCAAATCAGATTCACAAAGTTTTACGTGAGACGTGTGGTGACAGTGATCTGCCTTATCGGACGGTAGCGAGATGAACTGCGGCATTCGAGGGAGGGCACCAGTCAGAAAACAAAGAACATGGTGGGGGTCGTATTTGAATGGCTACGGATCAGCATCATGTGGAAGCACTAAGAACATTGCTCGAACATGATCGGCGATCGCTGTGTAGTGAACTGGCAAATGAACTGAATATTTCGTCTGCGTCAGTGTACCACAGCTAACACATGAACTCTACACGCGTAAGATTGCAGCCAGATGGGTACCGCATGCCTGACAGAGGTGCATAAGTCGCACCGACTGAAAAAGGTCAAACAATAGCCAGCAATCGTGAAGGTCATAATAATAGTGTCCTATGATAACGAAGGCCCTCTCACGTCAAGTGCCACTAGGGGTTATCGTAAATGCTGCGTACTATGCCTCGTGAATAAATTCATTTTTATGTATGGCCTTTAGGCATGTAAGACTCAGGCCTGGCTATGCCTCGTACCTGAGAAACCATTTGCGACGGAAATGACTACATCTTCTGCAGGCTGGACCAATTCTGCTTTACGACAAAGCCAGAGGTCATACTGCCCATGCGATACAGATTCTCTTACGAAGAAATTTCTGTGGATACAAATGGGGAGGGGAATAGTTCTTCCAGAAGTGGATAGAAAATTGTTAAATATAGAGACTGCATCTACCAAACTTCTTCCTTCTTCAAAAAAATTCTGCATTTTTCCCTATAAAGGATATGATGCATTTTTTTTCTATGATTCTGCGGAAAAGTTGACAATTCCATATTTAGCTTTAATAAAAATGTCTTTATCTGTAGAAAATAATGTTAAATACTGAAATCACTTGAAACGAGTTTGCGAATGGTAATTTGTAAGACAGTTTACCCAACTCGTCAGGGACATCCATACGACTCTGCATTGAACTAGGAGGTAAGGTCTTGATTGTTAATACAGTTATTTGTTAATAATAATGCTTAGTAAATCAACAACTTAACTTTCATAACTATCATAAAATAAGCTCGTAGCATCTCTTGACTTGTTCTGTAAGCCGTCACTGGTCATGACGTCTTAATATAGTTTTAGATACAGTTTAATAAATTTGGAAATGGTAAACACAGCTCACGATTATAAGTCAGATACAAAGACCCTGGACTTAAACTACTCAGTGACGTGACAGATGAATGAAGATAATCGGCATTTTTTTAAAAAAAATAATTATGAAATATTTGCAATTCTTTAATATACAGTACAAAGAGTTTCGATCCAATCAGTTCTTGATGTATAGTTAATTCTTAAAGCACTTAAACTGGTCTCGTCAGTCCAGAATTAAAACCAACTTCAAACAAGAATAATTTATTAGCAGCTAACGGAAATAAATGACTGTAGTGACGTTATGAGCGACTATATCTAATCTTTTTCTAAATTCACTTTCCAACAATAAATGACTGTTTTTGTTTCTAATTCCACATTATTTGCCTAATACCAACACCACAATCACTGTTTTCGTTCTTGTCTGTCGTTGTTCTTTGCTCATTCGAAGCTACTTGAATCCTTTGCTTGCTAAGGAATCACATGTTTTACTTCTGTTAGAAATTTTACATTCTAATTTGGAATATTTTTTGATGATAGTGCGTTCTTTAATATTATTAATCAAAGATTCACTTTATTTTCTTCGTACATTAACATATTAGAAAAAAATAATTTTGAATACGATGCGAGAATGCTCCGAAGTATTAATGGATACAACGATAAACTAATTAAGACTACAGTACTTTGAAGAACTATTTCTGTTTTGATTTTCTTCGAACTTATCACCTTTATAATGACTGTAAACACAGTGCAGATGTATGAAAGAAGAATAAATAATTTAAGGAGAAGTATTTGATAAACAAAGTTGTATTTAAAATTACAAATTTATTGCATTAATTCACTTCACTAAATTTTGTTATCTATTTGTATTTTTCATTAAATATTAGAAGTAGTATTAGAACTCTTTTTGCGTCTTCACTTTCAGTATACAACTGATACCATCGGAGGAAATAAAATAAATAGTTGAAACTGAATTTAATTGGTGCGATGTAAATACTTAAAAGTACCAAAGAAATAAAAATAAAACATTGTTTTAAGTAACAAGTTAGAGCTGCGATTATAATAACAATCGCGAATGTTATGGTTTCTTAATAGCATTGTTAGTAACAATAAAATAGTTGGTTTAAACTGGCAACTGCTGTGCTTAGATACGTGAGAACCCACAGTATTTTTCTATTGTGTTGAAAAATGTTTACCTATGGCAAATTTAGCGCAGCTTGGTCTAACTGAATAGACGTAATTCGAACAATTGATTATTTTTAATAAGTTAGTAACACCGAACTACTGGACCAATCAAAACTGTTCTGGCGGCTTTGAACTAGTCTAGGGAAAAATTTTCCTACGACACCTCAGTCACGTCTCTACGTCTTAATGGCATATAGTTTGAGACATTAGTTTGTAACACTGACAACGAGTTTTTGAGGACGGAAGACCCACCGTATGTTGTTATTATGTGAAATAATGTTTATGTCAAGTTTGGTGCGGCTATGTCTAAAGCAACTGAAGCAATCTAAAACAATAATTTTAGATAAAATAGGTTGCCAACACTGCAAGTGGGGCCTGGAGACGTGGACTCCTTCAATATTTTCCTATTGTGTTAATTAATATGTATGCCAAATATGCCGCATCTATGTCAAACTGAATGGAAGCAGTTTGAACAATGGTTTGAATGAGATTTAATTTCTAAGCCCGAACTGACTGACGGACACTATTGAGGAAGTAGAAGGTCTATTTTGCTATAACTTTACTACTAAGGGACATAACAGAGAAGATAATAAGATTGAAAATTTTGCTATGTATTACTACATATATCAGAATTTTAGTAATCATGTTGCAATTTGAATATCTAATTTACTTCTGGACTTTCTTTCATTATACTACTACGTGTTGCGTACTAGCATGCACCACGCACTGTTAGACATTGGACTTAGTATGGCTTACGATCATTGGGAACATGAGAATCGATCAATCTAGTTTATGTATAGGTAAATGCATTGTAGCGAAAATACTTTATTATTTTAATGAACAGTCTTGAATTAATACCTTTGACTTTATAAATAGAAAAAGACACTATGTGTTATGGAACTTAGTTAATTAAATATACTACTGTATTTTTATGGAACCAATATAAAATAAGTATGATGCATACGTTACTTGTGTAGGAACAGGATCAGAAAGAATTTATATTGTGATATTTGTGTCTAAACGTTTTACAGGATTCTGGAAATTGGTTCCTAACAATGTACACAATTTATGATGCATGCTTAATATTTGATTATGGAAGATCAGAATAGTTTGTGCTTTCGTAATTAATATGTTTTGAATGAAAGTAGAATCGCTGGGATTTTACATGCCTGCTGGTACTGGTAAACTTATTTTACTATACTTGATCAATATTATTATTCTGAGAGTTAACCGCATGTTGTTTCTACTATGGAGTAACTACTGTTAAAAGACATCACTTACAGTAATCTAACTGAACGTTACCTAATCTAACCTGAGTAAATATATTGGATATATTATGAATTTGGTATGTAACCTAAGCTATTTGAATTGCGTGCTTAATGAATAATGAACCGAAATGGTGTTATTTAGTATTTGAAAGTAGTAGTAATTATAATTAAGCAAACCTCGTACGGTTTAACACTTGACAATTTTTTTAACACTTGACACGCACGTGTTAGGGGTAACTCACTTTGCTGCGAGAATGATTATTTAAGCCTTGTATCCCGAAAGCATTTGGGAACAAAACTTGATTTTAATATTTTATTACAAAACTATAATTTCAAGTATATTTACAAACAAAATCAAACAGAGGAATAAATCATAGTAGATTAAAAACATGAAATTAACAGTTATATATAACCTATGACAATGCATACAGAGAGCGTTCTAGTCCAAACTTTATCTTCACATTGGCCTGAGGATCCTTAATTCCTATCAGACGGTGATCTATTTTTGTAGGTATGGAACTGGAGTTTGCCTACTTCTGGGCAATTGATGACCTTTCAGCGTGAGGGCTTAGGACGGTCAGTTCTACCGATTTGAATGCTACAGTACGAAAGTACCTGATTATCTTGAAGTTAAGTCCACTATGGTCGGTTCCACTACGTGACCTGTTGCGTTGGCAGCTTTTGAGGGTGCAATCGAGAGAGCGAGATATAAGGGGATATAAGTAACGTCGCGGCGACACCCAAGGAAGTTGTTCTTAACTTAGAACATAACGTAAAAGTATCCATCACTAGTCACCATTCTTCCAACGATTTGTCGATCGCCGAAAGCCGATGAGAATCTAGTTACTAAGGACTTCGTATGTCCAGGATCTACTTAAGGCAATATCCGGTTTTGATGAGTTGCGTGGTGCATGAATTGGCTCTTGTTGATTAACACGGGTGTGGTAATATGAAATTCTGTTTTGCAACCAAAAGACATCTGCAATTCACCATAAAGGACCATTCATCCCTATTTTTTATTTCAATTAAGTTTTCAATAAGCACAAGTATGTGAGAGCAGAATGAATGAGAGCGATTTCAATAAAATGCAATAATACTTAAATATATTTCAGTAAAATTGGTTCTCATTTAAATAATACAATTTTAATTCTGAGAGAGATTATATATCGATTAATTATCGATATAAACTAGATTAAACGATGTTGAATGAATATATGAACAAATATCTCAATATAATAATGATAGGTTAATCGTTGAATGTAATGTCAATAATAATTAGAGACTAATGAAAACTCAATCCGTAAATCAACCAAATGCAATAGGATTTTATGGAAGTCAATCCTTAAATTAATATAATATCAATAAAAAAGAAGACACACTACAAACCGATCTATTGTTTTAATATCCTATAATGTGCCTAGGAGACTCATAATTGAATTCATGAAAAGAATATAAAGAAGAGGCTGCAACTAGTTAATCTTTATTTATAAATCCAAACTTATTATTGACCGTTCATGCTTTATAAGTGACAATAGGGACTGAGGGAGGAATAAAAAGTTAAAAATTTGGACACAACTAGAGGTAGAGGGTGAAAACAAGAAGGAAAGAAGGTAATGGCGACCCGCGAATGTATCTGATCACTGATCAGTGAGTGATGCCAAAAGGCGTTAGTACCAAAGAACACGAAAACTGCAGAGAAATTTAACATTGAAAAATAAAATTATTTTTCAGTAGGTTCAGCAACTACCTCAATACAAACTACGTTAATTTTAATTTTAAATGAGAGAGAGTAGACCTTATCCCATATTTCTAAGTAAACATTCGTACTTTTATTATTTTTTATTGCACTTGTGTCTCTAAAATTGTACATTCTAGAAAATACATTTAAAACGACTTCCAACTTAAAACTAGAGAGGTACCATCAATCTTAAACTACTTGCAATTTAGTCTCCAATGATGTATGAAGACGATAGAGTTTTCATTAAGGTAAGAAGGTTATAAAGTTTTCAGTAAACTGTTTGTATCTAAAGGTAGGATATAACGATTGTAGAACTTATCATAATGATCCAGTGATTAACATACTGTATCACATATAATATATTTAGGCTATATAATTAGCTAATACCTTAATACATAGTAATTAAATATGGAAAAGGAAGTCTTTTCAATTTTCTGTTCTCTCATTCCAGTAAAAGTAAATCATGTCGTACTTAGAGCAGAGGAGAAAAAGGGAAATTTTCAAAGTACGTTTTAATGAAGAGAACGGAGAAGAGAATGGACAGAGAAACGAATAAAAGGAAGAAGAAGACGAACAAGAATTTGCTTGAATAAATCCTTTCATTTTTCCTTTTTTTTCGCTCCTTTTCATTTCTTCCTCGCTACTCCTTTCCTATGACTAGTAGTTCGTGCAGTTGGTTGGTTACAGATCTTGCTAATGAGCCTAGAATTCAATTAAACTCATGTCATTAATGGCTTATCCTATTCCCTACATGGTGACCTAATTTCTTCTTTAAGTTTTTTTCTTCTGATTTTCTTCTGAACTTCTAGTGAAGCAAAGGAGGAAAATAAAATTCTCACATTATATTATTCAATGTTTGCTCTTATGCTATACGTACATTTACTAATCAAACTTTGTGTTTACCTTTAGCTTAAAAAATAAAAAAATAAACTGCTCTTATATGGCAAATGAAAATGCTACTTAACTAGGTTACCTTGAAAACGCATAGTGAGGTTATGTTTATCTGCCTACGCATTCCATTCTTACGGTAAGCTTTACATAGTAAACTTTGTAGTTTTGTTTTTAGTTACATTCCATGTCGTTCGGATCCGTCTTGGTCTATGTTTCGAAATATTGTGCCCGAGCATCAATTTGAAGCTTTAACCGTTGTGGGAGCGCAATGATTTCTTTGGCGTTGATGTGATAATCATTACTTGTCTCATTTTGTAGTATGTTTGTGTGGACATTCATCACTTCTAGCAAGACCGAACACTTATTAGTAAAATAGGGTTAAGTTAAGACTATAATGGGAGTGCAGAAAGGTTTCTCAGAGTATTTCACGCGGAGGTTATGCTGTTAGATTGTCCGTATGTGTTTTATCTTCACTAACAATGATCATTTTTGAAAGTGTTCTTCCTATATTCTTCTGTTTGTACTGAGTTTCCTGGCTGGGTGGACGTTAGGTGTTTATGTTTTTCTCGAATACGTCCACGTAGATAACAGATTTCATCTCCCAGAAGGTAACTGATAATGACTTACTAGCTGACGCCTGCGTTTTGCTAGTTACAGACGGGGGGGGGGGGGACGTTATGTTGCCCTTTACCTAACTACATATACTATATTATATCTATGATATTACTTCGCATAATATATTGAAATTCCTCTCATTTTCGTGTGGATTTAGTTTTTCATTCACAGGAAATGAGATGACACATCTATGATTCATTGCAGATTCTGCGAATGTGTCAATGGATCAAAATATGTCCAAGAAAGAATCATACATTCTTGTTAAATTTCTTCCACTGACCACCAAAACACTGCAACAATTTGGGGAGTGTTTAAAGCACTGTTAGTTAGTGTTAGTTTAAACATTGTTAGTTAATGTCCTATATCAACATTTCTCTGTGCGCGTCTCAGTGGTTAAACTTTTCTGTTCTAAAACGTAGTGCGTAGTAATTATGTATAGATGGTAATAACTATAAGTTCAGATTACGTTATTTCAACGTATTGGTGGAAATAACCCTTAGCGCAGAATATGTCATTCCGATGTGTGTGCGCTATTTAGTTCTCAATAATGATTTACTTTACAATTATATATATAAGATGTATTACATACTCCAACGACGTGCTATATATTCTTATTACAGAGGACTTGACAGAGTATTGTAGTCATATTTACTTTGTGCTTTAATTGTATTTATTTTTCAGTGTAATGTAAGTCTAATGAGGCGCTTTCTTGAATAGGAAATCTGTGAAAAATAAGAAAAATAGAAAATACAATTATCAAAAGCTATGTGATACCATCCACCCAACCATGATACCATCTATCCATGAATACCATCCATGAAACGTGAGATCATCCAAAGAGGGAGGAGAAAAGTGAACAAAGAGAGAACTTGACAGTAACCAAACAAACTGGAGATCAGCATCAAAGAGTACTATCAAAACATAACTGGGTGACCACTAAGACAAATTGCAATGCCATAGAAACAAAACATTATAAAAATAATAACAAAAATCCACTTCTGCCAGACGGCTCAAGACTCATATAAGCACGGTAACCGGGAAAATAAACTGCTTCTTAGCGAATCGAGAACCTGACAAGGTATACGCTCGCCAAGGGACTGACAGCTATTTGTTTATTATTGAATAAAATGCAAAATTTATCTGGTACCAGTGTGTATTCTACTAATTTTAGAGCCCTATAGCGTTAATTTCCATATGTATGAGTCTTCATAAATCAGGGATTGTATTGTAACGGGTGTTACGCTCGGATCGATTCAAACATAAACGTCACTAATTAGTAAATAATTTGAATTTTAACACCACTGTTACAAAGAAATTATCCATATTTATCCTTTTTTCCAATTAGAAATTGTTTTCACCTTTTGATTTCCTTGAAATATCAAAATAGGAGGCGTAACGGATGTTACACGCTCAACGTCCATTCGCGAAGTACCTGACGGATATTGATAAAAACAAATACTGAATAAGACGGTCTGCATATAGTGCTTATGTCTGCACTATGTCTGCATATAGTCTGCTGCACATAGTGCTTATGGTACTTGTTTAAACTGCCCATAGAAATGTTTATGATTCTTGATGATATGATCCAATCTTTTAAGCATAAATATACACAAGCATGAATAATTCATTTCTACAGTTTAGAGATGAGCAACTCGAATCTTCAGTTTTACAGAGACCATTGTGAGAAACATCGATTTCGTGTTTTATTATTCATATTTTCATTTCAATTACTCAAAATAGGTTTTTACTAGTTTCTCCATATGAATACCAACATTTTAAGTGAGGGTCTGTCTTTCCAATTCTTTCTTTCAGTGCTACAGCAGGAAACTGAAGTAGTTTTTTGCCGTCAGGCGCTGAAAAAAAAAACGTTTTGATCAAGTTTTAGTTTATTTGAGTAACTGTACTAGTATGTACTAATTATGTATGGACCAGTCAAGTTAAGTACTACTCATTATATGTATTTTTCTGTAGATAGTTAACTTATTCTCATTAAGTAACCAAATCATTTTTAGTTTCTGGAACTCCTGATTAGCTCAACAGCATGCTTTCAGTATGCGTCGCTCTGGATTCAACCTCCATTGAATTGAATTGATTTTAATGTTAAGGCCTTTAGGCTCAACCTTCGTGTGAAAACATTGAACACAGCTGTCAAGATCCTAGTTTTAACAAAAACTATAGATTGTTACCTAAAAATCTCAGTTTCATGAAGGACGCTCATTACAATTCAACCAATCTGACTTTTTGAATGACATATTAATTTTGAAAGTTTTGCTAGTTGGTACTTATTCAGAAATAACGCAAAATCAATCTCATCTAATAAATGTTACACATCTACAACTTTCTGAATACATAAACCTCTGTCCGCATTAACCTCAGAGAAGCAATTACTGACATGTTGATCATTCCTTTAGATTAGATCATCTTTAATAAGCACCATTATCATCGACTTCAGTGTCAAAGAGGTCGTTAGGTGGTAGATTGATAAGCAAAGAAATACCACTGACACAAAGTGACACTATTTCTTTTAATTAAATAGTCAGGAATAATCTTTCTTAATAACAATTATATTATTGTGTTAAATCATAAAACAATAGTATGAAGTACATGTGCAAGAAATGTTCGTCATTGCTTGACTTGACTGCGCACATATTCCACTATGTTGATGATAAATAGACATACTATATATCCTTAAATGTTGTTAACACTATAACTGCAATCCAGGTAGTTTCTCATTGTTAATCCTGCCACTGTCCGCTTGTCACTGATACACGATGGAGGTTTCCAACTAACTGTTCCTCTCTGAGAAATTAATCAACAGAGATTAACTGAGAAGTTGACTACGCAGCCAATGACAATCAATCCTTCTCAACTTCGTATTATGCACCTCTTCCCTTCTTCGCATGGTCTCGCACATTCTGTTCTGAACTTTGCCACATTAAAGAGATTGTTTTTAGTGAATTCCATTATAATTACGTTTATTATTAGTTTAAGTGTCTACAAACAGTCTTCTTTGAAAGAACCTCAACCTCATTGGTGAAGTGTTAAATGTCACTACTTGTGCTCCAAAAATCTACTTATGCAGATGGTTATTTTGATCAGAATTTAACTGGTTTCCAATAAATAATATCATGCTAAGGCCGCCATGGTATTTCAAGGCTATGACCGCTATCTGCAGAATCTTTCTTGAACAAAAAGAGCGTGTTCAAGACAAGCACGAATAGAAGTCAATAAGCTTCGAGATAATAAATGAACTATGTCTATCTCCTTATGATTTGAAAAACAACCCTTTACGGTTAAAATGTTGACATTTATTGGGTTGGTGGCACTTTTAATTGCTTGTTTAATTGTGTTGTTTTGTTTCCCCTTTGCTTACATTGTCCTTTACATACATCCCTTGGTCTCCTATGGTAGGAGGCGGACCACATATCCACATACACTATAGAAAATATATTATATGTGTCACCTGCGTCGATCAGCCCATACTAATCTCATTTTGCCTTTCAGATTTCATCCAAAATCCTACACCTATAGTCGGAGAGTCAAAATGCATATAAGTGCCTCATATAAAATTGTATTATTTCAAGGGACGTTCGGGAAAGACCGTATCACTGGTATGGTGGTTTATGGTGAGAGTGATCCATCATGTCTTTGTCGGACGAGGTGAAACCATCACTGCAGATCATTACAGTGCTGAACTCCATAAAATACACCGCAAATTTGTCCGCAAGCATTTAGCAATGGCCAACTGACATGATGACTTCTTGTTTCATGACAATGCCCGCCCACACGTCGCGCCAAGAACGGTGCAGGCTTTCTATTCTTTGAAGGTTGAAACCCTTCACAATCTGTCATATTCCCCTGATCTCTCTCCCACTGACTACCACCTCTTCCGACATCTCGATCACTTCTTGGCAGGGAAGATCTGCACTGATGATCGGCCCGTGCAACATGCAGTTGAAGATTTCTTCGCATCGCAGACTCCAGATTTGTGTCGCCAGGGGAAAAATTGTTGGTTGAGCGATGACAGCAGTGTGTGGCTGCAGACGGTGACTACTTTGATTAAACAGGTCATGTAGTTTTCATTTTTTGCCCTATGTATATGACGCGCCTGAGGCTGATATTTCATTCCTCACCAACCCAATACATTTTATATAACTATTTCGCTTATCAAGTAAATCATGGTACTATTAACTTTAAATGATATTGGCTAACACCCTGTTGTTGTCGAGAGATACATAGGGAAAAGAAAAACGAAAGGTGTATCCTAAAGTGAAGAGACTATTAAAATGAATAGAAAATTTCAGTTCTTTTGGATATCCTAACAGCACAGATATTCCATATTATTTTGTCTACTTACAAAAGTGTTTTTAACCCTGCCTTTCTTATAAATACATTTTAAAACTTGTAAAGCAATTTTTATGTTGTAGGGAAAATAGTACCAAATGTAAACCTGATGGATAATTGTGTGATGTACCTGACAATTGTAATCAAACATTTTGTTTCCATTAATTTAAAATACTAACAGACGTAATTTCACTCGGTAAATATACCCTATTGATTGTTCCCGTGCCAGTAAACAGTTTTCTCTATTAGATATGACTTCAAAAATGTCCTCAAATGTCATAAAGGTGCGGCTTTGAGAATAAGAAGAATAATCTTCTTTCATAATCAAAAGAACTGGATCAAATGAGAGAGACGGAGAATCACAGATTTAAAATTCAGTATATCCAATCAGTATATACAAATACTGGAAGTGTTTCCTTCGTAATAAAATTAAGAGATTTAGTATTATTCTTTCCCTCATAGTGGCAAATCACGCGCAACATGGATATCACTTCTTTTGTGAGTAGAATTTTGTGTCACTCTTCCCGTTACCCCAAAAGTGTTTTCATACTGATATCACTTATTTTGTAAGGCTGCCTGTTGGGCTAAAGCAAAAAGACACACTTTTCTGAGATGAGATTACATTAGTGTATATTGATTATTGTAGATTAGATTATTGTTGATTATTGTATTGTAGATTAGATTAGTATTTAATGAGATTAGAAATAATGAAACTGGACATTAAGTACACTCAGATTCATATAAAATATTTCAAGTTAATGTTTAAATGAATTTATATGACTGAGAAAACGAAAGATACATGTTAAACATAATACAAATATTTAATTTCTTTTGGCACTTTTTAAGACTGAAATAATTTACAATTCACGTTTGGTATTCACGATTAACGTCTAATCCATGCATAATTGTTTCAACAAATACTGTTATTAGTAAAATTCGAGTAGCTGATTCTTAGTTTCTAATGGTACGAAGTTAACAATGGAAGAAATACAATGTAACCTCAACATAACAAGATTCTTGTAGTTTAGTTACCTTTTAAGTACAGTTTTACAGTCAAGAAGATTCCTTTCCCTTTCTAAAACTAATTATGGATTCAAGACTGAGCAGTACTGTAGAGATGATGAGAATTCTACCTCTTCTGAGTCACTTTCACTGAAGTTTTCTTAGTTTCCGTCAGTCACACTAAATAATGATAGTAACTTAAACCATAAAGGCTGCTACGTCGTCTCTTCTTCTGACACAACAAAAGTACAAGATATAGAAAAGTACAAGGTTTAATCTACGATGTGATTTAGGTAATAGCTAAACAAGATGAACATTGTTAACAAGAGTGACATCAGAATTCAATCCAAGGTTTATTCACCTCATATTCCCCCCCCCCCCTAAAGCGTGTTCAAGAGCAGAGAATTGATACCTTTTCCCTCCAGACTATAGGAAATGTTATACCAATGTTTTCAATTTCAATCTGTTTCGGGAGGAAATAAAACTAAGGAAAGAAGAAAAACATGTCTTTTTTTTTCTTGTACAAACAGTAAAGAAAATAGAAGAATACTCTCTAATGAAGACAGCAAAAGAAGAAACGACGGCCAAAGAAAAAGAGCGCGAATAAGAATTTACAAGAATGAATCCTTCCGTTTGTTCTTATCTCTTTCTGTCTCTCTTTTATGTTCTTTCCGTTCGCCTCTGCTTTCCAAACGAAGTGCACGCACTTGGCTGGTTAGACGGACTGCTAATGAGCCAGGAATTCAATTAAATTCATGCCATTAATGACTTATCTTATTGCCCTCTTCTTGGCGACCTACTTTCAGTTTTGTCTCTTTCGTATCTTCCTACTTTCGTATTCTACTCAGCTTTTGTACTCATTCTTTCTGTTATTCCTTGTTTTCTTCCCTTGCTCCTACATCTACTCTTCTCTTTTTGTTTTTTGTTAAGGAGAACACAAAGGAAAATAATTAAGAAGTAGAGAAAATAAATGAAGTCAATATTATTGTGTTTCAGATCTTAAATAAAAAATAAAACTAGCTTCTCTATCTTAGAAAAACGATGGTAAACAAATGTATAACACGCGTTTATTTTAAAAACAAACGATGTGTTGTTCTAAAAGTTCAGTCGAATGAAAGAAGGATAAAGTATTGTTGTTAGTATTCTAGTCGAGTTGAGATAGGTAAAAAATGATTGTTGATGGAAAATTCAAACGAAAGTAATTCTTGCTTCCTGTTCGTGTACGCACACCCTAGTTTAACATACTAAAAATCTATTTTCTGTCCATTACATCATCAGTCGCCATATTGGAAAATGGCGTTCATTCGACGTGTTGAAGAGAGCTTTTCGACATTCATGCAAGCATGGTGCATGTTATGAAGAAATTGCATAGGACATAGATTAAAAAATACAAAAGTTTACACAATTTTGGTTCTCTTAGTCTTTTCGATACGACCCATCACTTGTCTACAATTCGCATATATTTCCTAACTAACTAACTCTGTGGCTTATGGAACTCGCAAGTTCATCGCTGCAGTAACAAACGTTCATTGGATTCTATCCTGGGCAACATCAAGCCAATTTTCATCACGAACATCTAGTTCTCGAAGATCTCTTCTAATATTGTCCTCCCAACGACGTCTCGGTCTTCCCAATGGTCTCCTTCCATCCGGTCTTCCAAGCAGGATGGAATATAATCTTCGTTTATCCCCCATCCGAGCTACATGGCGTGCCCAACTTACGTTAAGAGTTCATTATTTTTTTAAATCTGGTAAACCGTACAGTCCGCGGTGTTCATCATTATGCAGTCTCCTCCATTCTCCAGTCATCTCGTCCTGTTTCGGCTCGTATATCTTTCCCCAAACCTTATTTCCAAACACTTATAATTTATGTTCATCTGTTATTGTCGTACTCCAACTTCTGCAACCGTAAAGTATTACCGGCAGAACAACCGTTCTGTATATTTACAATTCCAATTTCCTTGATATTAACCGTAACTTAAGAACTTTTGGACTGAATAGCAACATGCGTTGCCCGATATTAAGCGACTTTTTAAATCTTCTGTAACCCCATTTATGCTTTACGCATGCTTCCAATTATTTAAATTTGTTTACTTACACTTCGATCTCATTCCTAATTGTTATGTTTTCATTACCTTCATTCCTTTTTTTTCAACTTATTATCTTCTATTTTGTTTTACCTATGTTTATCTGTATACCTGTCTCATCGCACGCTTCTACTAAGACATGGGTGTTACTTTGCAGTGATTCTATCGTCTCCTACTAAATCTACATCATCCGCGTACACCAACAGTTGATTCAAACCATTCAATGTTAGCCCCTTTTTGTCACCTTTAATTTTTTAAATCGCATATTCTAACGAAAAGTTAATCAGTAGTGGTGACAAAGCATCGCCTTGTTTCAATCCGTTGCGAATCTTGAAATTATCTGACATATTATGATTTATGGGGTCGCTGAGACACATCCTCACTAATTGAACTAGTTTTCCGGAATTTCAAATTGTATCAGGATACTGTATAGCTTTTCCCGTTTGATAGAATCATATGTTTTCTTAAAATCAATGAATTTCTGGTGATCATTCCGATTGTATTCCCATTTCTTCTCCAAAATTTGTCTCCAGGCAAAAATATGGTCGAAGGTGGATCTATTTCTTCTAAATCCACATTGGTGATTTTCAATTATTTCATCTCCATATACACTTATGCGAGTTGGCAGGATATTACTTAATGCTTCCTTATACCACGATATTTTTTTCGTGGTTATCTTCCCCTAACCTCTGTAGATACCTCTACTACCTGCAAGACAGCAGTACTGGTTTTGGTCCGCCCGGAATATTTCCGGCACCCGCCATATCTAGTCGGCATTCCCCTTTCCGCCAGCTGGTGAGGCACCTGGTGGGAGACAAGTATCTCCAACCCGGCATGCATTTCTAGTTCTCGTAATTTCAAATATCCTTCTTTTGGATCTTGTTTTGTTGTTAGCAATAAATATTGGAAAAATGGCACTAATTTTTATGTATTCTATGTATTCTAATTTCTATGAATAATTTGTATGTATACTTCTATACTAAATAATCATTTTCATCTAAAATTAACTCCGAAAGCATATGTGGGGGAGGTGGAAAGTGAGGGGTTCAATAATTTGTGATGATACTATCGTTATTGGCCGTTGCTGGAGTTAATTCAAACAAAAGTAATTGTTGGTTGCTGTTCATGTACGTACTTAACTTTGTTCGGATATTGGGGTCATATATGTCTCTTGGTGCTGACCAAATTCTTAGTACGAAGGTATTTACGGAAACTTCAGTTTCCCAACTGACGTAAGGCGTAGCTTCTTGGATTTAAAACTATTGGACTCAGCATACTACAGGCTAGTTGTTAGTTGTAACATAGCTCCCCCTATTACTCCGTGGTGCTAATCTCGGTTCCACAATCCTGTTGGATAATAGACAAAATTGCATATTCAAGATTGCTTTCGATATAAAGGGGTTCAGAGGCTTGAACATCTGTTTGGGACCACACAGAGTGCTATTGTCAATGCCTAACTTATATACTTTGGCGGTTTAAACATATTATTTTCTAATATTATACCAAAGTTTGAAGTTAAAAATCTCTTGTGGGGGACCAAGGAATATGAAATTTTCACAGTTGCTAGTCCTGTAGGGTAGAATTATGCTTTAAAATACATTTGAACTTTGAAATTCCACTACTAACAGTTACAGCAACTTTGTATTGTGGAGGAAAACGCTTTCGATTCCTGAGAAGAGAATATAATTATGCCGTATAACATACCAACATATACATAATATGATAAAATAAGCTAGATAAAAAAGTACTTACAAACAAAAGCTGTACAAGACAGTTCTACAAACACAATAAGAGTTTTTTTTTTTTTTTTTTTAGTTTGGGGTCCCACCTTACCACCCCCGCCTCTTTGCATCCTTTGCACAAGCCGAGTTGTGCACTTCCAAGGGCGTGCATCACGAACATATTTGTTCTTCTCGCCTTGGGGCAGGCGTGTCCCTAGAGATTCTTGGATTGCCGGAGTTCCAGCATTCCAAGAAGCTCCTATCTTCCTTCTGTCAGAGACATCAGGTGTTACGGGACGGACTTTGGACCAGGCGTCCAGAATGTTCTCCTGGTCTAAGTTCCCTTAATAGAACTTACTTGCTTGGGAGGGTCCCTACCTATTATTTTCTTTATTAACATATAACACATAAACATATATTACAAATATTAGAACAATACATTGACTAACACGTGGACAACACATAGACAAGACAAACATAAACTTGGTTGGTTTCTTCTTCTTTTGGCCTCTTCTTCTAACCTGCAACAGAGTAGGAAGGAATAAGGATAGGTGCGCGTGCATTAGGTGGTGTGTTCCACAAAGTTTTTGTCGCCTCCCTTTCCTTTTGATTGGTGTCCACTTCCTCCTCGTCACTATGTTAGTTCCTCCTGTCTCACTCTTGCGCTCGGTTAGTTATGCCTCTTATTTCGCTGTATTCTACTTTCAATTCTTCACACTCAATCACTCACACTTACACCGTGGCTAGCTTTCGATTTGTTCGCTTTCATTTCTGGCTTCCAGAAAATTAGCGTTTTCCCACTAAATATATACACTCGTCTCTTCATACCACACTTCCAAATTCTTCCACCACCACACTTACACTAACTCACACACACTTAGCGTCTCTTGGGACGGAGTTCCGCCTCAAGGCGCCGAACTTTTCCACTGGGTTCCAGCGGAACATTCATTCTCTATTTCACCACTTCATTTCTGGCTTATATATTAAATTACGTGTCTCTATTGTTTTGTGGTCTATTTATACGCGGTTGACGCGGCTGCAACGCGGGTGCGCGCACGCGGCGATCCTTTTATTGACCCAATGTCTCCATATCTTAATCTGCATTATCCTTGTTGTTTTCATACGGGGCGGTCCACGCCGTTAAGGTATTTCCTCTTGTAGTAGTTTGAGACTTTGTGAGTCAGCTCCCTGAGGGCCGTCACCAGTTCCGGTGTTCGCAGAACCTCCGTGACGGGCGTCTCCCCCAGGAGCTGTCTTTCTTCCCAAACTATGTTTCTTGTTTCCATACATCTTAGTACGATGTGTTCTGGCGTGGCCACCACCCCGCATATATGGCACATATTATCTTCTACTATTTTCATTTGGTGTAGTTTCTGTCGGTAGGGGCCGTGACCAGTCAAGTAATGCATAAGTCCTCCGGTGATCTCAAGTTCCATGCCCATTCTCTCCTCAATATCTGGAAAGAATCCAAAAAGTCTTCTTCCCTTTTCAGTCTCCTCCCATAACTCCTGCCATGCATTGACTATTATGGAATTGATTTCTAATTTATTCTCTGCTTCTTGGTGCAGTATTTTGGATACTCGTTCTTGGTTTCCTTTTTTCAGCCAATACATGGCACCCAGTTTCTTCACCTGAAGATTCATTGGCGGGACAGCCGACGCCACCTGGAGAGCCTCTACCGGTGTTGTTCTATATGCGCCAAACAGTCGCAGTAGTAGTTGTCTATGTGATCTGTCAATTATTTGTCTTTGTCTAATATCATCCATTCTGTGGCCCCAGACGCTAGCAGCGTAACCTACAATCGATCTTATAATAACATCGTGGTACGTTCGTATTATTTTAATTGGAATTTTAAGGTCTTTTGTTGCGATGTTTACCAATTTATGTGAAACTTTTACACAATAAGAATACTGTAATGTTCCGCCGAAGGCATGTTCACATAATAAAAGTCGAGACAGACAGAGAGAACTGGTTGTGTAACCAGCCATGCCGCCAACTATATGTAAAATTTTGAAAGCCATTACTCATTTCTAGTATTTTAGAAGTAAATAAAACCGTAAGGAAGAGAGTAAGAGAGAATGTACGAAGATATAACAAAAACCTTGTTAGAAATAGAATCAAGGAGAACAAGAGCCTGAAGAAAACCAAACAGCAGCTCATGATAGGGAAAAAGCAAATAATTGCAGTTAAGAGACCAGACGGGACTGTAACACGAAATAAGGAAGAATTATAAACATATTTGACAATTTCTACAGAGAATTGTACTACTCCGAAGAATAGCTAGAAAATGAAGACTCACAAGAAAATGATGTAGATGTCCCAGATGTAATGAAAGAAGAAGTGGATAATGTACTTCGAGGGATGAAGAACGGAAAGTCGCCAAGAGAAGATCGTCTCACAGCAGAGATTTTTAAATGTGGAGGTGAAAACATGAAAGAGGAACTTGCGAAATTTTTCTCAATGTGCCTGAGGAAGAGAGAAATACCCAGAAGTTTTAATGATGCTGTTATAATTTTGTTGTACAAGAAATGGGACAAAGAACGTGTCGAAAACTACAGACCAATTAGTTTACTGTCAGTTCTATACAAAAAGTTATTTTGAGTCGTATTGAACGGGACTTAGATTTTAACCAGGGAAGGAAACAAGCCGCATTTCGTCGTGGATTTAGCACAACGGACTACATACAAACACTGAATGAAGTTATGGAAAGGACTAATTAATATGAACTTCCACTATGTTTGGGATTCGTAAATTCCGAAAAAGCTTTCGATTCGGTCTCCTTGGCAGCAGTACTTAAATCACTTGAACATCAAGGTATCGAAAATGCGTACATCACGCTACTGCGAAACATTTATTCAACTGCCACATCTGTCATTAGACTACATCAAGAAAGTGAAAACTTTAAAGATTAAAATTTAGCAAAACTGTTTTCTGTGGTCCTGGAGAGAGTGTTCCAAAATTTAAGCTGGAATGAAGTTGGAATTAAAATTAATGGCGAATATCTTCATCACCTACGGTTCGCTGATGATATAGTCCTGCTTGTTTCAAATGCGGAAGAACAACAAACCAGAATGGAAGAACTGAATAATGAGACTTCAAAAATAGGCCCTAATGAATTTAAGTAAAAAAAATGTACACAATCAACATGCTGCAAAAAGGGGAATAAAGATTAGCGGGGAGACAATAGGCATAGTTGATGATTATGTTTACCTAGGCCAGCTCAAAACATCGAATGCCAAGTTGACTAATTAAATAAATAGAAGATGTAAAATGACGTGGAGTTCGTTTGGAAGACTACACTTTATTTTTAAAAGCAAACCAGCAATGTGTCTGAAGCGTAAAGTTTATAATCAATGTGTCTTAGTGATGTTGTACGGCTGTAAAATTTTGACATTGAATGCGCAAACGACTCAAAGATTGAGAGTCACACAAAGAGCAATGGAGAGATGCATGCTAATAATAACTAGGAGAGACAGGGAGACAAATGAATTGATTCGCGCACAAACAAAGACAGAGGATGTAATCAAGACTGCGTAGAAGCTGAAGTGGAAATGGGCCGGTCAGATAGTTAGACGAACAGATGTAAGGCAGACGACAAATGTACTACATTGGATTCCTAGAGAAAAGAAACTACCGAGACGACATCCAAATGCAAGATGGGTAGATGAAATCAAGCGTTTTTCAGGAGCTACACTGTAAAAAGTAGAAACACGAAATTTATGACAGTTACTCCACTTTATGGAGAAATAAAAATCGAAAATTTGCGTTTTGTTGTATTTTCTCTTAAACGTGGATATAGTGTAAGCCTTTTATTGGAAACATGGGTAAAATGAACTCCATTTTAAAGTTAAACATAAATGGGTTGAAACAGGCCAAAGTGATTTGTCCATGAACGTTCAACTTATTTTACGCTTAAAACTCGGTCATTTTCTAATCGAAGTGTAAGCTAAACTGTCAATTTTGAGGTTACGTACTTTTGTGGATGAAGTTTAAACCTTAGTTGGATATTCTATAATCCAGTAACAGTTGTAACGTTACTTACTTGTCACTGAACGCCCCGCCATTTTGAATGTTTATATTGCCTTTACACTGTGAACAGTAAACAGTTCACTGGCGAACTGAGAACGGCAAAGATTGTATTGCCGGAGAGAGAAATTAAGTTAGGTATAAATCTTTACACTGTAGCAAACGTATCTCTCCTTTTTTCACGAGATATTCCTCGTATTAAAATCATAAACGTGTTAATGATTATCTTCCTTCGCAGTCAAACCCTAGCTATAGATATCACTCGGAAAGCCAGAAACACCAACTGCCTTCGTAGCTAAGTGACAGTTCATACCAGGCGTTCTTGGCGTGCAGTTGCTAAGTGAGGTGCTCCGTGTTGTGTGTTGGTGATAGCCAGTGGTTGTGACATAGAGTACCCGTTATAGTGAACTTGAAGTAATAGTAGTATGGCATATATGGAATCTACAAATATATCTAGGAAACATACCTTACAAATTGATTTGACTACGCTCCCAGTGAAATTACGGTTAGAAAACTTGCATGAAGCAATTCGTCATGATTTTGGTCTAATGGGCGATGAAATACAGTCGATAGAACCCGACCACTATTACAAAAAGATTTTTGTTCGAGTAGCGAATTCAGACATAGCAAAACGCACATTAGAAAAGTATCATGGCAAATTAGTGCATGTATCTAATTATGAACGATTTGTATTACCAGTATCGATTGATGACAATGTATCTACAATAGTGTCAGTTTGAGTTCCCCCCCCCTTGAGATTTCAGACCAGCAAATCAAGTCAACCTTTAGTGCTTACGGAACCGTAACGAGAGTAGTACAGATTCGATATCCTGGAAATATTTTTCCATACGCGGTTTATACTGGAAAGCGGCTAGTACATTTCTCAAAGGTGGACCGTAACATTCCATTATTTCTGACAATTAACAACTTTAAATTACAAACTCGTATCCAAGACCAACAGCTGCCCAGTGCTGCAGAGATAATTGACAATTCGTATAAGTCTCAATCAAACGTGGGTCAAAATACCGAGGTAGTACCGACATTCAATCCAGAAAATTTTCCTACAGTGAACGAATCCCTTCTCGTACCTTGTCTGATAAAGAACTAGATAGTGGCAACCCTGTCCCAGTTTCGGACGCCCAACTAGTCACTAGTGACCTTCAAGCTACTCAGCTGTTAGTACCGCCGACCGAACAAGCTGTTACTCCCGTGCTAAAGGAAGATTCTTTCCTTGTGCCTTCCGAGCAACAGTTAGCGATTCAGTCAGGTGGTTGTTGACAACACTCTTTCAAGTCTAGTCAGTGCAGTAGTCCCCCCTCTCTGTTTCTGTTAGTGATCAGTCAACTGACGAATCTTCTGTAGAGGATCCCGTAGAGAGGTCTATTAGTGGTAAATGAGTGAAAGTAGTAAATTTAATTATAAAGCGCTTGATAAACAAGTGTTAGTAACAACAGCACGTGTGTCTAAAAAAGCAAAAGTTAAGGCGAAAAATTCTGATCGCCGTACCAGATCACATAAAGAGGAATCAATCAACTGACGAGGCCAGTTTTCCAGGAACCAAAGGAAATCAAGAAAATCAACAACGGAAAGAAAAAACAGAAGGAAGTAAGTTTTCTTATACACACGGACCACAGTTAGGTGTTATTATCTTTTTGTTTGTCTTTTCTGCACCTTAACATGAGAACATGACCTTCGTTCTACTGCTCCTTGGGTGGATTATGGCAGATCCTTTGATCAAAACTTCGTTGGGTCTATGTTCTATGAATGTGGCCTACGCATTCAATACTGAAAAAGTTGACAGTTTCCGCCAGTGTCTATTAAATAAAACGATCCATGTGGCTGCAATACGAGAGTGCGCAAGTGTCCAATGGAATGTTCCCTTTTATGAAACCATTTTCAATTATGATACTGAATTGAAAACGGGAACATCATTGTTTATCAGACAGGACCTTGTTTATGACAATTTTTTACACCCCAGTGGACGTTTAACATCCGTAACAATACAAAATTTAGCATTTATATGTACCGGTAGTTATGCCCCTAGGGGCACCCATATGTATAATACTCGAGAGTTATTTTTTAGTAATATATTAGCGCATGAGATTCAAAAATTTCATAATTATCATGTGATTATTATGGGCGATATGAATGCGACGAGACACATTAAAGACAGCACTTCTGGTTCTAACATTAGTCCTACTCTTAAAAGAATAGTGCAAGAATTTCGACTTATAGATATGTGGGAATATAAATATCCCACCACTATGGCAGCCACATACTTTTATGCTCAGGGTTTCTCGCGCATTGATGTAATATATGTTGATGAACGATTACGGGACAATCTACAGAGTGTCCAAATAGAGTGGTTATCATTTTCGGATCATAAATGTTTAAGTATGAAAATAAAGAGTGACGTTCAAACTCACCTTCATGTGTCTCCCGTATGGCGTTGTCGGGACACCATTATGACCAACCAGGCTTATGAATATTTAATTGTTAATATGTGGAATTATTATGTAACACAACACCGATATCAACATAATTTGCTGATGTGGTGGATCAGTTTTTTTAAAAAAAAGTTAAATATGAGACAATTACTTTCTGTAAACAACAAGATGTGAGCTTAAATTAGAACTTACGCATTACTATGGTCTGTTGGCTCAATATAGTCAACTTGTTGACCGTCACAGTCAGTACTTACCGCAATTAAAACAAATCCAAAGAAAAATAAGACGGATTCATACCCAAATCAATAGTGATCGTCTTAATAAATCTAAATTAAAACAGGTTGGTATATATGAGTCACCTATCTTTGTACATTCGATTACCGAGAAAAAACGAGCAAACAGACAATTCATACATAGTTTTACAACTGATGAGGGAGTTCGCGTAACTGGCAGTCAAATTTATTCGGCCATCAGAGACCATTATAAAAAATTTTATGAAGTCCATCCTAGTCAAAGTAACTTCTTTTTGCATAGTGATATCGAGTGGCCAACGTTAACAGATGAACATAAAGCTATTTTAGCGCAACCGTTTACTGTTAATGAACTTGAGCAGGTACTCGATCAAATCAATGTAAATGCTTCCCAAGGCATTGATGGCCTGGGCGTGCGTTATTATCAACAATTCAAACAGCTGTTACTACCGATGTTAACGGCTCTCTATAATCAGTTTTTACAGTCTCGTTTCCTTTGTATCGATTTTACACAGGGAATCGGTCTGCTCCTTTAAAAAAAAAGGAAATTCCAAAAAATCTAATAATTTACGACTAATTTTGCTGTTAAATATTGACTGTAAATTATAATCCAAGGTAATCATGGTTCGTCTTACACCATATATGACCTTATTATTAGATAAGAGCCAGGGTGGATTGGCACAAACCATCCCCATCCACGTTCTCTTAGCTAACTTGCGTGAATTAATTCGCGCCGCACAGCTTAAGATTGTACCCCCATTTATGGTATATTCCACGGATTTTTTCTCAGGCCTTCCCGTCATTAAATATAGAATATCTACTACATGTGCTGGCGCGTCTTAATTTGCCTGATAATTTAATTATTTTATTGTCGAACGTATTTCCTGTACGAACCATTCGACTCCAAGTTAATAAACGTATATTGATTGAATTTAACATGGAACGCGGTGTGCACCAAGGGGACCCCCTTTCAACATATTTGTTTAATTTAGGCCTAATGATCTTAATAAAGGTGGTAAAATGGCATGGATTGAATAGAGTGGTAATTAAGGCTTATGTCGATGACGTCATCTGGTTAGCCCAAAATGTTCAAGAAATAAAACACATTTTAGAGGCATTAAAATTATTTGCCCAAGTCTCTTACATTTCCATCAATCCAATTAAAACTAAAATTTTACTAATACACCCTGCCCTTAATGTGACTGTTCGGCCATTTGGTATTATTACAGAATCACTGCAATTTTTGGGTATCTGGTGGGCCAATACTATCCACAAAACCATTGCTTTAAATTCTCAAGCACTTATACAAAATATTTCAAATAGAGTGCAACAGTACAAACTGTGTTTCGACACTTTATCGACCCGCGCTCGTTTTATCAACGTGTTTATTGTCAGTCAATCTACTTATTTTCTCCAATTGTTTCCATTAACTCAAAAAACTTATGCTTCGATAGATACAAAACTCGGTGTATTTTTATGGCACAATGTTAAAATTCGAATTCATAGAAAAACATGTAAACTCCCACTGATTTGTGGAGGCCTAAATCTCAAAGATGTAAGAATACACGGAGAAGCTTTGTTACTCCATCGCACGATACAATTATGCTGTCAATATCGCACTGAATTTGCCTCTCAAATTCTTTTGGAAGCTTGTCGTCGAACTAAACTATACTTCCATTGTATATCCTTCAATGGAAGAATTTGATGCCCTATCTTAATCAAGCTTTAATAGAAATGGCATATGCTATTGTGACCAAAATACCAATTGAAAAATGGCCAGTTAGAATTTTATATCGCCACCTTAAAAAGTCAAAGCCCTTACATATTCCGGCTATTCAACGCACCCACCCCACTAAACCATGAGAAGAGATCTGGTACAATCTAGCTGAAGTGGTGGATGACTCTCATTAAATAATACAAGCTATCAGGTCATTCATCGTACCTGGCCGCATAAGGAAACATTGTACAACAGAGGCTCTAGTAGTGATAATACAAGTATGATGTGTGGCAAATTAGAAACACTACTTCATGTCATAATCGGTTGTCCGAATACTTCTCCCATTTCGCATCAGGTCATGTTTCGGCATCCTCATTAGAGGACTTTATATACTATCCCGCATTTCAAGTGTTTCCCAAGGCAAAAAAGAGAATTCTCTTTTTGTTGACGTGCCACACTATCAATATTCTACTTACTAAGTCAAATCTTACCGATGTAGCATTCTATGTTACTTTGTTATCAAGTTTAATTAAACAAATACCCCAGACCAGAAATTAAAAAGATTTGCTTATTATGATCGTGCTCTGTACGTTTAATATGTTTATAGTTTCCTTTGTTCTATAGTTATTTTTGTTGATATGTTTAATTTTGTTCAAACGTTGCTTGGTAATGACAGTTGAATATTTAATAAATAAATAAAAAAGTGGCGAGAGTGTCTGACCAGTGTGCTTGTGGACCCTGGATCAAAACCCGACCACTTCAACTTACTTTCTTTTATTTTTAATTTTAAAGGAATATTACCTTTTATTCTTTTCTTTTTTGAAAAATATACCTTTCTTTTTTGAAAAATCTACCTTCCTTTCTGTAGGAAATACATTGGAACAATCATGTATATATATATACGCATTTTGAAATTTTATAGAAAGTAAAATGTTCAACCGAAAAGTGGCTGAATGTAGGTTAATCCAAAAAGGGGAGGCAGCTCAGCTGCATCCATTTTTTGGATGAACGTTGTATCTCCAATTTTTACAGTGTACATGGATGAGGATAGCAGCAGACCGAGATATGTGGAAAGAAAAGGGGGAGGCCTTCATTCAACAGTGGACAGAAAACGGCTGAATATGATGATGATGATTAATATTTTCACTAGCTTTGCTGATAATTCATTTTCTCATTAAATTTTTCAAGTGTTCAGTAACATTCAGATTTTGTTTTCTAATTCAACGTTCAATACCATTATTTTTTGTATTGAAGTCATGCTTGTTAGCTTAGTGTTTAATTTTCAAAATTTATGCACGTATAATACTTAAAAATCTTTTAGTACAAAAGAAACGATTACCAATGATCAGTGTTAACCGAACTTCTAATGCCTATTACAGCAAGGTATTAGAGATTTTTCATAAGTAGATTAGCTCAGTGGTACGCTGCAGACTAGGACAACAGTTTACACGCAATCCTTTCAAACCAACAAATATGTAAGATGTTGCAACATATTTATCACTAGAAGATTAAACATCAGCTATGGACATGCGTGAAAACTATTGGTACATAAATAACTATAATATTGTATTGAACGAAACCAAAAGTTCACAATAAAATTTAGATATTTCATTTTAAAAGTTCCTACATGTTTCCCAATCTAAGATATATGCTCGCACGTGGTTGCTTGTAAAATGTCTTTGTTTGCCTTTTAAACAGATTGCTAAACAAAACAACCAAGTACCATGCAGAGATATTTAGCGGTAAGGCTATGCCACTGCGTTGATAAATATTGTGTCATGTGTTGAAACAAAATTTTTGTTACATAAACATAAGACAAGGAGTGATAAAGTCATAATTTATGTAAAGGTGTGCAATGATTATTGTTCATGTAGAACTTGATATCTTTAGATTCATATCAAATGTTCCACTTCAGTTAGAGAACAATGAATGTTTATTAATTATTTCCAAGGTAATGGAAACGTAGTCTTCAAACTGTCCAGTGTGAAAGATTCGGTAAATTTTAGACAATATTCTGGCACATGCTTTAACACGCATTATATTTTCAATGTCGCGAGGTAGACATTACATTACAGTGCATTTTGTACTCAAAAGTAAAAAAAGTTGGAGGTCAGTGGAGGGAGTACTTTCAACAACTCTCAATTACAATACGTTCTCAACGTTTGATATGATTATAGTGTAAATCTTAGTGAAATATTCCATCTATTTTCTTTTATAGGTAAGGAGCTGTCTCTCGTTCCTAGAAGTGCTGTTGTCAGTTTGTCACGAGATATGGATTGTATTTACAAAGGTTATCTTTCAGATAAAGGTTTTCAAGAAGTATTTAACTGCCTTCTTCAGAAAGGAGGAAAAATTTTCTTCTCCCTAAACTAGTACCGATGTATTGTTTGAATTCAGTAAATGTGAGTCTTTGTTTTCAGATTTAAAGGTGATAAACGGTAGCTGTTTAACGAATATACAGTTTGACTCATATTGAAACAACCTATTGTTCGGTATTATATGAGAAAATTTCCACAATCTTCAGAATTTAGACATAACGAACGCCAGAGTAACTGACAAAGATATTCATTTTTTTACACATATGTGGGTATGTCAAGTAGGAAAGAAGTTGACAAATGAAAACGGATATCGAGATGAGTCTTTTCGGCGAGCAGCAAGAAGTGTTAAAAAACCACACCGAGTCGAGAGATCGTCATCACACGTGTTTCTATTAGTGCTACATGACACAACTTTGTCGTACATTGAGAAGAATCAATCTGTTTCGGACAGCAGTCCCCGAAAGATGACTACATATATTATCAATAACAGGGGATAATTTGAAAGATGTGGTGATAAAGATAAATAATTTTTTTGACAATCTTTACAAAACTTATCTAGAGGACCCTGTCGAATTCCACTGTCTTAACTGGAATCTAAACACTTTACGTATTAAAAAAATAACAGCTCTGCGTTTAATGATATTGACAAATATATAACAAGCAAGACCAACGAAAAGCTTAATTAGAAACTTAAAAGATACATATATGCCTTTCCTTAACTCAAATACAACCAGTATTCAACAGAATTTTCTAAATTACTTTAAAATTTACGGTAATTATTTAACTAGTTTACAACTGACTATTACAGACAGCCAAAGCATTGTATACTTCATTTTTCCTTAAATATTGCCAAAACCTAATTTTATTGACATTGTCTGCTAGAACACTGAATTGGTCCGATGACAAGAAACCTATACCATTGCTAAAATTGAAATACACCGAGATATCTATGAGCATAAGTTGTGAATTAGCGGTGTTATTTCTGGTAAGCGCAAATGCATTCAAGAAGTGAATTGACCGGTTATTTTGGATGGTGCGACATTGTTATCAACACTTTGTCAAAGACGTATTTCTAAAGAGCTAGAAGTTTTCTATGTAAGTTTGTTTAGTCCCTTCAGCACACCACAGCAAATAGCAACGTTTTGGAAATTCAATCTACAAATAAAATACATTGAAAGCATCCATTACACAGTTGAAATTTTGGAATTGAACACTTGCATAGACCTGAGATATCTAGAATATCTTTACTTAGCACTTTATGTAGCACTTTATATATCCTTACTAGAATATCTCTTATAGCAGTTTGCAGGTTTATTGCCACATAACAACATATAAAAAGAGCTAAATTAATTCATAACAATTGTAATAAGTTTTATAACGTTATTAAACAAATCAATTTGAATAAAGTGTAGATATATTATTTACTATACTATAAATAAAAATATCGTACTAAATATGCTGTTCACTAAATTGAATTAAAATATTTTCATTCTAAATAAACAAAAACGTAAATAAAATTTAGATTTGAGCCGTTTGTAATTATTGAAATCTGAGGGAAAATCTGTTAGTGAGAAAATCTTGAATTTCGTTGTGTATTGATGGGAGATACAGATGCTTATCAGAATAATGGAAACACCTGAACGAAAGTGCAACTTACCAGATTAATATGGTGTCGGGCCACCTTTCGCCTTCAGAACAGCCTTGATGCGACGTGGGATGGAGGCATAGAGGTCGTGAATGGTAGCAAGTGGAATATTACACCATTCCTCGTGCAGGGCATCGGCCAGTTCTGTGAGAGAGGATGGAGGTGGAAATCGTCGCCGGAGTCGTGTTTCCAAGATGGACCACAGATGTTCAATTATGTTGAGATCTGGGGATTGGGCGGACCAGGGGAGGTGTTGAACTTCATCCCGATGTTCCTCAAACCACGCTGCAACAACTCCAGCTGTGTGAATGGGTGCATTATCATCCTGGAATATGGCGTCATTGTCCGGGAACAACATCCGGACCATAGGATGCAAGTGGTCTCCTAAAATTGCGACATAATCGTTGGCAGTGATGCGTCCGCGAAGTGTGACCACAGGACCCAATGAAAACCATGATATTGCGGCCCACAGCATCACCGTGCCGCCGCCATGTTTCACAGTTGGGCGAAGACACGACAGATCATACGCTTCTTTGGGCGTTCTCCACACATAAACACGGCCCGTGGTTTGGAATAGGGTGAATGGTGACTCATCCGACCATACCACACGTTTCCAGTCGTCAACGGTCCAAGTTGCATGGTCGCGGCACCATTTGCGGCGTGCTAAAGCGTTCTGGTCCCTGATGAGAGGTTTAGCCCGTGCAACACGAACCCGTAAGTTCATGTCATGTAATTCGCGGCGGACTGTGATTGTCGAAACAGGTTGGGGGAGGTGCTGATTGAGTTCCTCCGTCACTTGCGCCGCAGTGGCACGACGGTTCCGCGTGACAATGCGCTTTAATACCCGGCGTGCCCTGTCACTGATGCTTTTCTTCCGCCCACTGTTCCGCTTCCCCGATGTGGTTTTCCCGTGTGTTGTGTAGACCGTCATCACCTTCGACACTGTCCCTGGCGACACACCTAACACACTAGCCACTGGCGTCACACTCACTCCACATAACCGCGCACCAACAATTTGCCCTCTTTGAAACTCTGAGAGGTCTCCCATTTTACACTACCTCCGTCTGCTGCAGCCACTGCACACTCCTGTTCCACGACGCCTGACGTAGTATGGAGACCGACCTAACACACCACCACCAGCAGTCCGGCGCTGCGGTCGCCACGACACCACTGCCAACCCATACATCTGACGTTTTGCCAACTACAGGTGTTTCCATTATTCTGATAAGCATCTGTATGTAAATGCTCTTCCAAATATAAAAGTATAACAAGGGTTTCCCTTCTAAAGTGAAGAGCTGCTTACCCTATACTATAATTGTTCCTAATTTATGAACAGAGTGCGAAGTAAACTCCGATATTCTTACACAATATCCCGATAGAATGAAAAAAAAAACTTTCCCGAAATGACACGCGCATGAGTAAGCAGATACACCATGTTGGGGCAAATAGAAAGGTATTTGTAGACAAAAATGATACTTTTCTTGTGTAAAACAATTTTTATTTTACATTTCTTCTCTAAAACTGTAGAGTGCAAACTTTATATTCACAGGCAATTCCACCTCTTTATCATGGACTTACGAATGGCAAGTACCTCGTTCAAATGGTTTTGCCATTTCTTTCGGAAGTGATGTTAAAGGATAGAATATTTGAAGAGTTGCAGTATATGTGTTCCAAAACCTACTTTATTTAATTACATCTTTCAATCTGGGGTTCATAAGGTAATGCTCGTAACCATGTTCTAAACATGGGATAATATTATGAAGGTGAAACACAATTAACGTCACAGCACGACAGGAAAGAACGAATGATCGATTTTCACTTATCCTGCGGAAACTCTAAAAAAAATTGGGAAACAGGAGAGATCTATTTTAAATGATGATGACTACTGTGCAATAATGATAGTGAAGGGTGAGTGGGATATAGGTAAAGATGATCGTTCGATTATTTAGGAGAGATGCAATACTTGACATAGTTAAAGGTTCAGGCAGAAACCGCGTAGCTGAGAATAAACGACAGAAAAACAAGCTTTGGTTTGATAAAGAATACGTTAAACTTTGAATAACGAAGCAAATGCTAACCACTTCATTTAAGAGAAACGTAACACCAATTTAGAAACCAAATATGAAAATATCTTATGCAGAAAACGATCAGGTGGTGAAAAAAAACTTTCGGCGAATAACAGTAAAGATCTATACGAAGAGGTAAATTTCCTAAGAAAGGTTACAAGTTAAGGCTATGGATGTTTAGAAATGAACGAACCCTACCAAACTATTTCGATAAGACTGAATTTAAACACAAGTGAAAACAGACGAATTTTAGAACTTTATCGCAGAACTGTGAACAACGGAAAGTAGCTAGACTGAAGTGGACAGATCAATAAATAAATTGAACATTTTCAAATTACCATAAATTGATATCCTCCCTAACTAACACCATACTTTACAAAAAACGCAAGTTCATCAACCGCAGTAACAAACGTTCATCATTAAATTCTATATTAGGCAAAAACAAGCCAGTTTTATCTTGAATATCCAACACCCGAAGATTTCCTCTAATATCGCCATCCCAATCACTCCTCTATCCTTCAAACGGCCTCTTACTGACCAGCAACGATTCTTTGTTTTGCTCCCATTCTAGCTACATGGTCTGCCCATCTTAACCGTCGTGATTTCAATATTCTTATAATGTCAAGTGAATCATACAGTATGTGGGGTTCTTTATTGTGCAGTCTCTTCCATTTTCGGTCATCTCATCCCGTTTCTGACCTTATACCTTTCTCACAACTTTATTTTCAAAATCACGTAATGTAAGTTCATTTGTCAAGGCCTTACTCCAACTTGCATAACCATAAAGCATTACCGACAAAATAACAGTTGTACATATTTTCAGTTTCAACTTCCTTGATATTAATCACGAGGTTAGGAGTTCCTGGACAGAATATAAACATGAGTTGTCCGGCAGTAGGCGCTATTTTTTTCTTTCGTGACCTCGTTTTAACTTGTTACATATTCTCTCGAGTATTTAAACTTACTTATTTTCTACATAAAGTTGTATTAATAAATTAAGCATCTATTTCCTATACCCTTTTTGTTTTGATTTGTAATTATGAATATTGTTCTGTCTACGTTCACCTGTAGATCTCCTCCCAAGCTACATCGGTGTTACCTTGAAATGTGTCTATATTGCAAACTATTAAGTGTACATCATCCCCGTACACGAACAGTTGGTTAAAGTCAGTTAACGTTAGTCCCTTTTCGTCCTCTTTTGTTTTTAAAATCGCATATTCTAACACAAATCTAAAGTGTAGTGGTGGCAAGACATCAGCTTGTTTCAATCCGCTGCGAATCTTGAAATTATTTGACGTAGTATCTACACGTATTCTACATATGGAATCACTGAGAATACATTTACTAGCCGAACAAGTTATTCAGAAATTCCAAATGGCAATAGAATAGTGCATAAAATTTTCCTTTCGATAAAATGATATGCTTTCTTAATATATATAAACAACTAGTGAACCGTTCAATTGTATTCTCACTTCTTTAATGTTTGCCTTAAGGCAAAAATCTGGTCGAACATTTTTTCAATTATTTATTGATATTTTACCTCGATCTCGATACGTTCGCGTATCCACGGTTCTGCTGTATTTCAATTCATTCTGTTTGTTCACCTATGTGTACAATAAGAAGCTTTTCGAAATGGATTTTCTACGCATCGAGAATTTTAGTTGGATCCGCCTGAAGATCTCCGTGTTCATTTCTAATCAATCCTGGCCTTGTCTCGTAACCTTTTCCTAATATGTTTACCCTTTGTATAGGTCTTTTTTTTTTATTATTTGTCTTCCAATTTTCCTCTGTCTTCTGAACTTTCTGAGTCAGATATTCCAGCTTTCAATTTCTTAAACAACATGTGACGTTAGATTTCGCGTTATTGTAGTATCCAGAATATGTTTTGGTTTTATTGCTTAGCCATCGCAGCCATGTTTGTTTTCGTTTCTCAAGAAGCTTAATGCATTTATAATCAAACCAGGCCTTGTTTCCTTGTCGATTCTTCTCAGCTACACGATCTTTGATGCGTCCGTTACTGTGTCACGAATTACCTCTCGCATCTTAATCACATCAATTTCATCTCAATCCGGCTAAAACTTCGAACCTATTTGACATTTGGGATTGGTTAAGCTTGGATTGTTTAATAGTTTTAATTCGATTTTCAGTTGTTTTAAAACTTTGCTTTCTCTGATAGCGAAACCGCTTTTCTCTCAATTTTGCTATGTCTAACTCATGGTCGGGATCACCTTTTGCTTCTATTTGAGCTCTAATGTCTATCATATTGGTTTTAAAGTGCGTTCTCTTTACTACTAGATTTTTTATATTGCAAAGGTTGACCGTCTTTCTTTACTTTTGTTCCTGAGTTCGTGAAGATTTGAGTTTACTATAGTAGGTCTAAAACTCTCTTCCATGCCTACCCTTGCGTTGAAATCCCCAGCACAATTTTCGTCTTATACTTCGATATTCACTGTAGCAATATCTAATTCATCATGAAATGTATTTCTGTGGTTAACATTTGTTTACTCGGTTGAAGCATGGACGTTTATAAAACCTTACTGTACCATCGAGTACGTACAAAAATGTTGGATAGTCTTTCGATCGAAAACATTACATTCTGAACCCCCGAAAAGATATTGTTCTTAGTGCGAAATACTGTTCCAAACTGATGTAACTGTGTCCCTCAGTAGTAGAAAATGTATTTACTCTGTCTCATGTTATCTTCACCTTCCGTCGGAATTCCTGTATCGCTAGTATGTCCAACCCCTTACTTCTCAGTCTCACTTAGTACCGGCAGAAGAGCGTCCGTTTGGTATAGAGTCATATGTTCTACATCCCTATTCTAATGTATTTCTTATTCATGTTCTTGGAGCTCCTGAAGCAGTCCCCGTCTGGAGATCGGGTTGGGGGACTAGTTTTCCTTCGGAATATTTTGCTCCAGGAGAACTCATAGAACAATTTGTACTCTTTCTTTACATATTTTAGCGATATAGAGTTGTCAGCTCTACGCCCTAGCAGTAGAAGCAAACATCAAAGACGCCCTCTCTGAGTCTTGCCGGTGTCACTGGTAATGGTGGAGCTGTTTCTATTCGCCATGATAAATCTGTTCTGCACTATCTTCTCTTTACCTTTGTAGATCAATCTACTAACTGTACTGGTTTTTGTCCTGCCCGGAATATTTCCAGTACCCACCGCACCTGATCATCATTCACCTCTCCACCACCTGAGGAAGCACATGGTGAGAGACCACTAACTTCCATATATGACAACAACCCAGCAAAAATAATTAAAGTAGGATGAATGGTACTAGTCAAGGAAGTACTGACATTGATAAGGCCTTTGTGGAGAAAGAATAAGCTCCTAAAAGAATGAAACACCTCAAGGTCATTCCATGGCAAATCTTCGAGTGCACGAGGAAAATGTAACCCACAATCTTCGACTTTGCTGAAATTTTGTGTGAGGCTTCTGCTAGTCATATAATGGAAAATGCAACCTATTACGTAGTTTGAAAATAATAGTGGTTTAAAAAGTGTATAATGTTAGCTCGATGCACCTGAGTGTACTGCTATAGCACAGAAACTTCTGCACAGCATCAGAACGAACAAAGGCAAGACCTTCAAACTTTCTACAATGTTTGGGCTTAGTATGAGGCATTCAAATATACTTTTACGGAAGTACATCTCTTGTATTGCGGCAGTACAAGAGTAATAATTGCAATAATAATTCAGACTTTTCCATTATGTGACTAACGAAAGCCTCACACCGAAAAAAAAATCTGTTAAATATTATTGGAGATCACTTATCTGGATTTAGAAAAAAATATATCTACGCTGGGACAATTTTTTTTCATTGAGCCAAATATTAGAGAAGTGACAATACAATATGACGATTATACATAGATTTTGTGAAAGCATATGATCCTATATCAGAAAGGAAATTTATTCAATATGCTAGTATATTTTCAAACTTCGGAACAATAGTTCAGCTGCTAAGGTTGTGTCTCAGGGACACCACAATCAGAATATGTATTAGTATTAATAGTTTTGAGATTCGCAGCGTATTAAAATTAGATAATGGCTTGTCACCAATGGTATTTGAACTTTATATTAGAATATGCGGCTCTAAAAAGGACAAAAATAGACTAAACTTCAATGGCTTGAACCAATTATTCGTATACGTGGATGATGTAAATTTAATAATGAATGATATAGATCCACCACAAAGTACAATTACGCCGATGTCTTAGTAGAAGCTTGCAATGAGATAGGTTTGCAGGTTAACGTAGAGGAAAGGAAATGATAACAAACCCAAAAGTTGAGGATAAAGGAAAGAGAGATATAACAACTGACGATGAGATCATAGAGAAATTACACTTATTTGAATACTTGGGATTATACGTATCTAAAAAGAAAGACGATGTCGCTGAAAAAATAAATGGTCGCTTAGCATAGGTCAATGCGTATTTCTATTCTGGCCAGTAACATCGCTATTAATATCAAGAATGTTAAAATTGAATATATACGAAACTAATATTTTCAATTCTGTCGGCAATACTTTAGAGTATTGTGAAAGTAGACAGTGTATTGTTTACTAGAGGCTGTGAAAGTTCTAGTACGACAGTGGAAAATGAACATAAAATTCGTGTGTTTCAAAATAAATTTTGAAAAACATGTACGGGTGAATCGAGACGAGAAGACCCAACAATAGAGGAGACTTCATGATGAAGAACTCCAGAGATTGTATGATTCACCCGATATTATCAGAAGAATGAAATCCTAACAGCTATATAGCTCAGATGAAGAAATGTGAAGATTATATTAAATCGTGGTTGGTAAGTCGGAGAGAAAGAGTACGTTGGGATGATAGACACGTTGTTGTGATAACAATATTAGAAGGAATATTCAATAGTTAGTTGTTCATGGTAAAATGTGGCTTAATATTAACCAGTATAAATAAAATCCAATAGCCAACGTTCGTTACTACGCGATGAACTTGTGAGTTCCGTATGCCATTGAGTTATTTAATTAGTAGTGTTTCAACATATTTTAAGAGTTGTCTCTGTTCTTAACAGTCCGTTATTGTAAATCCTCAATCAATTCGTAATGTAATAAAACCTTAACACTTTCTTCATTTTGACTCTAATTTTAAGTTAGATGATTTTCTTTTATATGGTTTGATTAATTTACATTATAACTTTGTGGTATGGCGCTGGGAGAGGACGTTAATGTATCCCACCTTTTTGTTATGCAACTACTATGGTAAGAAATAAACGGATTGCAAGGGTCCAAGCATATTTTACGGTATTTTAAGACCACAAATTAAAAGAAACAAAGTTTTGAAAATAAAATAAATAATTAGCTCATTTAAAATTAAATGTGAGTGAATTTACAGAAGAGATGGTTACGTTTTGCGAGAAATTTATATTTGAACAATATTTCTTGCTATTATCGCATCGTATTAGTTTATTTTGTGGAGATACATTTAAGTTTCTACTCTATAGCCAATTTGGACTCTGCTGTGCTGCTCAAGAGCTTACGGTTTTCTTGGTAAGGACCCAAAAGTCTTTAAAGTACACTCTTTATTTAACAAGGATCAGGGGTTTCATCAAACTTTGACTTTAGGCCAAACAATTACCTTCCTTGTTACTCAAAACATTTCCTTAGAACTTTGTAGAAGAAAGGAAAAATCTGGTTTAAAAGACAGGAATTGTTATAAATGTTTATTCAGTGAAACACATAAATTATTTAAATACTCAAGATCCTTATATCTTTTATTTTTGAATTAGATTTATCTTTACTCTCACGGTACTTTTACACTTGTAAACACATTGCTCTTCTGGTCTTCAAGCCATCACAAACACAAGAACTGATAATGAAATTTCTGGGAAATAATTTGAGGTTTGATCCGCCATCCGGAACACTTCCACGAAATTCACTCCACGCTGGCTAATTGTTTCTTTGCTCTTAGGATACTTACCCTCTCCTCATTTTACTAGTTTTTTGTATCTGTTTCAAGGAACTTGTAAAGCTGTATTTATACACCCACGTATTTTCAATACAAGAGAATGTACGTGGGAATATAATTCCTACGAACATACCAACTCTCTCTCTCTCTCTCTCTCTCTCTCTCTCTCTATTTATCTATCTATCTATTTATCTATCTATCTATCTATCTATCTATCTATCTATATATATATATATATATATATATATATATATTTCTCTGTTGCTTCTTTTTTATCGTCAGCTTCATTATCAGTATTCTCCCTAGGGGCACAGTTTTTTTTAGTTCTCTCCATAGTGCACATCTTTATATTTATTCTGAAAATATTGAAGCCGTATTTCTCTTCTTTCCACGTTGTTATGTAGAGTAACAGATCAATAGACTTGGGTTAATTATTTATTGTTTGATATTGTCTACGTTAAGAGAGAAATGAGTGTCTAATACGACTGTTCCAAGATCACTTATTGATATTGTTGCGAGTTAGGCAATTATGTCGAATTTCAGCTAATGCTTGTTACTCTCATTAACGAATCTATTTACCTGAAGACGATTTAATGGAAAATCCTTATTCTACTGAACAGTGATCTTTGGCAGATGTTCAGAACATAGTATGTTTTAATGAATATAGTTATTCTCAGATGCTAAGCATTGAAGGGCACTTACGTTAGTTCATTTGATGTGTTGTGATTATGGATCTACTATAGTTTAGTGCTACTCAGAACTTGTCTTTTAAGTTTGGAGTGAGCCTTCATACTTTTTACATATTTATTGGTTATTTGCAATACAGTTCAACAATTAATGGTGATTTCGGATTAAAGATTCGAACCTACGAGTTCGATTAAGTGTTTGCAGATTGTAGTGAAAATAGTGTCATGGCTAAATATAATGCAGGGAAAGATAATGTTAGCAAATTAATGTTTAGAGAGTTAGTTAAGGAGGCAACAGCTTAAATAAATTGCCTTGTGGAGAACATTTTATTCTTGCGTAAAGTGGGGAACTAGATTACATTCTCAGGTAGTGGATCGTTACAAAGAGTGTTCTAAATGTTTAAATACTGTAAAATCGAACAATAGTAATTATGATATTCAAAAACAAATCCAAAAAACCAAACGCACGATAGTGCAGTAAATGAAATAATGTTGCAGTCTGTAGCCCCTTATAACAAACAAATATGCATAAATGGTTCAATGATAAAAACAGAAGCTGACTGTGGTACAAGTGTCTCTTAGTATTTAAGGATATTAAGAGACAGGAAACATTTATACTAAAATACACAGAGGTGCAAATAGTCAACAAATTAATACATTAGGTTCAGTTTATTTCAAGAGTAAAGTTGAAGATGAAGAAGTATTTTTTGTTTGTTGTTGTTGTTGTTTGGAAACGCTCTGCAACACTTAGTAGGAAAAACTGGATTACAGAATAAAAGGCCGAATTGGCTTGATTCTTTCACTAGAAATATTCAATTGGTATTTACAGATGAAGTCAACAGTTTTATGCTGTTAAAAGAGCAATTCTGTAAACTATTTTCCGATGTTTTTGATCAGGATATTTGTACACCTATTTCGATATACAAAGTACATACAATACGCTACTCCTATTTTTAGAAGGCCTTATGGTTCAGAGGACAAGGTAATATTTGCACTAAATGAACTACAAAAACAAGGAATTATAACCCCCTGTACCTTATTCTGAACTCCTATTGTAGTTGTGCCGAAAAAACAGACTACAGAAGTAAGAGTGTGTAAGGATTTCAAGATAATTGTAAACAAATGTTTCAGAAATATGGAATATTCACTACCAACTTTAGATGACATACTATCAAAATTGCAATGAGCAGGTACATTTGTAATTTTAGATCTAAACCAAGCTTATTTACAGCTTCAGTTGTATGAAGACAAACAAAAACTATTAGTAGATCTCCGGACACTATTTGAGTATTTACGATTACCTTTCGGCCTATCATCATCTCACTTTATCTTTCAGAAATTCATGGGCAAGCCTTTTTTGGATGATGTAATAATTAGCGTTAAAGGAGTGCGGAAATGTTATCAAAATAAAAGTGTCATTTTGGATAAGTGAAAATATGTAAATGCCAATTCCTTGCCAAGGAGGTAGAGTATTTAGGTCAGCACTTCTGCCGAAGTTCATCGTTTGCTTGGAAAACAGCAAGAAAAAGTACTAAAATGCTCTCCACCTGAAAATATTACTAAATTAAAGTCTTGTTTATGCTTACAAGTTACCTAATTTCTTCCATTAACAAACCTAACATAATTTACATTTAGCAGCAAAATTGTAATACACTTGTACGTAAAATTCCACAAAGACAGAAGAATTTGATAAAGAATAAGAGTTCTATCATCATCGTATTCAGCCGTTTTCATTCCACTGATGGATGAAGGTCTCCTCCTTTTCTTTCCACTTATCTCGGTCTACTGCTAACCTCATCCATGTAGCTCCTAAAAACCACTTGATTTCATCGAACCATCTTATATTTGGACGTAGTCTCGGTCATTTCTTTCCTCTAGGGATCCAATGCAGTACATCTGTCGTCAACCTTCCATTGTTCGTCTAGCTATGTGACCGGCCCATCTCCACTTCATCTTCTTCCCAGTCCTACATCCTATGTCTACTATTACATCCTAATTACATCCTATACCTATGTGGAAAGAAAAGGACGAGGCATTCATCCATCAGTGCATAGGAAACGGCTGAATACGACTACGACGACGATGATGATGATGATAGACCCTTATTCCTTAACAAATTCTTCTGTCTTTGTGGAATTCTACGTACACGTTTATTATAATTTTTCTGCTAAATGTAAATTCGAAGGTATATGATGTAGTCCTAAATACATCCTATACCTTTGTTTGTGCGCGAGTAGATTCATTTGTCTTCCTGTCCCTTCAGTTTATTTACAGCATGCATCTCTCCATTGCTCTTTGTGTGACTCTCAATCTTTGAGTCATTTGCGCATTCAATGTCCAAGTTTCGCTGCCGTACATCATCACAGTTAAGACACATTGATATACACACACAGGCGTAACTTTACGCCTCAGACACATTGGTAGTTTGCTTTCGAAAATAAAGTGCAGTCTTCCAAACAAACCCCACACCATTTTACAGCTTCTATTTAATTCATCAGTCAACTTGGCATTCGATGTTTTAAGCTGGCCTAGGTAAACATATTCATCAACTATGCATATTGTCTCTCCGTTAATCTTTATTTCCTTCTTTGCAGCATATTGATTGTACATTACTTTTGTTTTACTTAAATTCATTGTAAGGTCAATTTTCGAACTATCCTTACTCAGTCCTTCCGTTCTGATTTGTAGTTCTTCTTCACTTGAAGCAAACAAGACTATATCATCAGCGAAACTTAGGTGATGAAGATAAAAAAAACACTGGCGTAACATAGGCCCTGAACCCGCCCCAACGCCATTTGTCCGTGTTTGGTGGAACTACGTCTACCTTAGTAACGGCTTTGTGGTCAACACTACACGTACCTAACCACGAACAGATGTATCAGGGGCTTACCAGACCGAGTGTGGCCGTCACGTCTTTATGCACGTGACTTCCCAATTTGCCTCACGACGCTAGGCGGACGCCGAAACGTGGGACCCCAGCCGGGAATTGAACCCGGGATCACGAGGACATGAGTCCAACGCTCTAACCACTAGGCTGTGGAGCCCCTAGGTGATGAAGACATTCGCCATTAATTTTTATTTAAATTTCATTCCAGTTTAAATGTTCGAACACTCTCTCTAGGATCGCAGAAAACAGTTTTGAAGAAATTGAATCTCCTTGCCTTACCCCTTTTGCAACTTTAATTTCTTTACCTTCTTGATGAAGTTTAATGATAGATGTAGCAGTCCAGTAGAAGTTTCGCTGTAACTTGATTTATGCACTTTCGATGCATTGATAATCAAGTGACTTAAGTACTGCTGCCAAGGAGACCGAATCGAAAGCATTTTCAAAATATGAATCTCAAACATAGTGGAAGTTCATATTCATTAGTCCTTTTCATAACTTCATTCAATGTTTGTATGTGGTCCATTGTGCTAAATTTCTAGGAAATCCGGCTTGTTCCCTTCCATGGTTAAAATCTAAGTCTCGTTCAAAACGATTCAAAATAACTTTGACGAATATTTTGAATAGAATTGACAGTAAACTAATTGGTCTGTAGTTCTCGATGCGTTCTTTGTCCCCTTTCTTGTATAACATAATTATAACAGTATTATTCCAACTTCAGGGTATTTCTCTCTTCATCAGGAACATCGAAAATAATTTAGCAAGTTCCTCTTTCATGTTTTTACCTCTCCATTTAAACATCTGTGCTATGGGTCCATCTTCTCCTGGCGATTTTCCGTTCTTCATCACTGGAAGTACTTTACCCACTTCTTCTTTCATTATATCTTGGACTTTTACATCATTTTCTTCTGTATCTTCTTTTCTTTTCCTAGCTCTTCTTCGGAGTAGTACAGTTCTCTGTAGAAATTTGTAAATCATTTTATTACCGTCTGGTCTCTTAACTGCAATTATTTGCTTTTACCCTACCATGAGCATAGGTATGGTTTTCTTCAGGCTCTTGTTTTCCTCAGTTTTTCCAAGATGTTCGTTGTATCTTCATACACCCTTTCTTATTTTCTTCCTTGCGGCTTTATTATCTCTATGTACTCAATCCTTTATATGTGATTTTCTTCTTCTTTCATTTCCCTTCTTTTCTTCAACAAGATTTAGTTTCTTCTGAGATTTTGCGTTCTTTTTTCTTTGCATGCCTTTCTTGTTATCTCAGTCAGTATTTTATTCCTGCTATTGATGTCTTCTTTGACATTTAACTCTTCCAATGTGCTGAATTTGTTGCTTAGATAGATCTCGATTGTCTGTCTGTATTTTACTAGATTTTTCAGATCTAAAACTGGCGATTTTCCTCTAATAAGTTTCTTTCTCTCAAGTCTATTTAGTTTCAGCTTACATCTCACCATCCTGAACACTGAATATTTTCAAACTGTTCTGAACAGACGCGTCTTGTAGAATTTCCCTGTTATTCCATAGAACGTAGACTATTTCGTTTTTAAATCTAATTTGGGCCTTTCCATGTTCGCTTTCTCTGGGGCGGTTTCTTGAAAATGTATTGGCAATGAACATCCTGTTGACTTCTAAGAATTTCACTAACTTCTCCCCACTCTTGTTTCTTTTGTCAAATCCAAACTTTCCCACTTTCGTGTCATTGCTCTGCTTAGTTCCAACTTTCGCATTGAAGTCTCCCATTACAATTTTGTAATGTGATTTGCTACTATCCAAAATCTTCTGTATCTCCCCGTATAGTTCTTCGACTTCCTCCACTGGATGTGAGGTTGTTGGAGCATACACTTGTGTAATTTCCTTATATACGAGGGTTTTATACGAGGTAATAATCTTCGTCAAATGTAATTTGCTTCCAAATATTTTATCTCTTTTCATGTTTGTCATGTAGAAATTAACAGTGAAGAAATTATATGTGTGTATCACGATCAAATAAATTATTAGTGAAATTATAAATAGCAGTAACTAGAATTAGGAACAAAAGTATTGCCGATGTAATATTAAACGGGTAATAAAAATGAAAGAAAAGGAATATTTACAAGCAAAGTTTTCCAAGTGTCACACCCGGATTTGCTTCTGCAGTTAATAAAGGAACGAAAAGGAACACATACGTAATTTTTATATCTTCCAACGTGGGGGTTGAAGGGGGCAAACGCCCACTTAAAATGTTAATGTAGGGCAATGAGACAACACTTAGCAAGGTCTTAACTACCAACTCACACCACTGATTAGCTTGAAACTTTTGCAGTTAATAAAGGAATGAAAACTATTACATACCTATTTTTTAATTGGCTAACGTGGGGGTTGAAGCGGGAACCCCCTCTAAAGTGCGAACATCTAGGGCCATGAGACACCTTTTAGCAAGCCATAATTACCAATGCACATTGCGCATTTGCTTGAAACATTTGCAGTTAATAAAGGAATAAAAAGGAACACATACGTATTTTTATATCGATGTAACATAATTAATAACAACACATTGAGATTCTAATGTAGATTAATGTGATAATCGCCAAAAAAATGGAGGGTTAAAATATCAATGAACTTATTAATAAGATCGATTTGATTCTATTTGCGGTAGACGTAGAGCTTAACCGAGTGACTTAATTAGTTACCATGGGAACGTGGACGTTAAGAACGGTTATGTTTTGTTTGTTTGTTTAAAAATACTGTAAATATACCTAACCGCACCTAATCTTACCTAACTTCCACATTCCCACGGTCACTAATTAAGGAAAAGTCGGGTTTAACCGATTACTCGGTTAAATTCGACTTCTACCGAGCTTGCAGTTATTGTGAAATATATGATTTGCAAGGTAAGTATAAGATCGTCATTTTCACATAACTTTGAAAAGAAACCTCTGCTTGGTAAACCAGGTGTTCCTAAAAACGTCCATTATTTCTTCCTAATTTTTGAATTTTCATTTGAGGTGCAATTCACTAACATTTGCTAACATCTTACAATATTTAAGAATAAAATATTAAATCACTCGAACACGAACGCTGACTTTTTCCGTTAACACAAAATAATACGTTTTTCTAATGAGAAGATTGTTTAGAACTGATTATATTATTGTTAATCATGAATTTAAATATTTCTTATTGTTATATTTTTAATATTTGTTAAATTTATATTGTTATAAAAAAAACAAATAAATTTATTCATGATGAAAACACAACAATGGAAATCATAACAGTTAAATACTAAAAATGCATTGTAACGAAACCATTGTTTATTACATCGATTATTTCGTGATTGAATGATTCTATAGAGCCGGAATGGAAAAACGTTATGTAATTCGTTCAAATGAACTGAATTGAGTACAATGGAAGTGTTCCAAAGTGAAAACATAGGGCAATGCGAAACCTGTTAACAAGGTCATAACTACCAACGCACACAGCGGATTTGCGTGAAACTTCTGCAGTGAGTAAAGTTATTAGAAGTAAGACGTAAGTATATTTTATATCGGCGAACGCGAGGGCTGAAGGAGGTAAATACCCCCTAAAGTGAGAACGTAGTGATAGATATTTTAGGAAGGCCATAACTACAAATGCATACGCAGGATCTTAAAAAATGGATAGTAAGAGATTCATATTGGCTAACCTGGGAAAACACCACCGAAAGTTCGAACACTAGGTGTTTTCACTGTGGTTTTCGTAAACACACTAATAATTACAATTCGTTAACCAGAACCATGACAACCTGATATATGAGTAAAATGTTCAAACTTTTTTTCCCCTGCACTGCAAAGGTTTACCTGATATGATTCAAGCAAAAAGCACGAACATGATGGTTTCATAGTGCGTGCAGAACCACAATTCACTAAAGTGACGTCGTCTAAGGGATATGTTGGTGTGGGTGGTCAATTCAGAAGACGGAAGAAGATAGATACACTGTAGATATATAATCGTTGGCCGATATAAACAATATGTATGTGTTACTTTTCCTTTCTTTATTAACTGCAGAAGTTTGAAGCAAATCCTCAGTGTGCATTGGTAGCTATGGCCTTGCTGAAAGGTGTCTCATTGCCCTATTGCACTTTAGGTGTTCGTTTGATCCCTTCAGGCTCCACGTTGGCCGATATACAAAAATATGTATGTCTTACTTATCATTCCTTTATCGACTGCAGGAATTTCAGTAAATCCGGGTGTGACACTTGGGAAACCTTGCTTGTTATATAATATAATATAACACATCTGTAAAAGCACTGAACATCATTGGTTTCTCTCGTTCAAATAATTTCCAGTTCCAGTGGTCCAGGTTGAAACGTGGCGGACTTTGGAGCGCCAATGAGTAGAATGGCAGGTTTGAACACCGCGGTCGACCATACTGACTGAGCATTTCCAGAGTATCACCCAATTTTACAAGGTGAATGTCGGAATGATGTCTTAAGAAAGGCTGACACTTATCCCTACTCTGCTATGCTATACCAGCCTGAGTCAAAAATGCCTAATGGCTATAAATCAATTCAAGCACATGATAGTCTAAGTTTCCTGTGCTCACTATTCGATTTCAGCGAAATTCTTCCTGGTCTGTTTCCTCATCAAGTGAAAACAATTTGTGGAGCCAATCAATTGATATAATAAAAATCAGTACGTGTAAATAAGGACCAGTGGTCTTTTTATAAATAAGCAACCATATTTATAAATATATCATAAGTATTATATTGACATGCATCAGTTGCTCATAGATTTTAAATAGGCATATGACAGCATAGAAAGAAATAAACTGTTCACACCCATAGAAGAAATGAAAACACCAATATAATTAATCAGATTAAAAAACAGGATGAGAATTCAAAATAGAGAGAAAAATAAGACAGGAAAATGAAATGTCAACCCTCTAATTTAATCTAGCATTAGAAAAAAGCTATTCGAGAAGTAGAAATAAACCCGGGTAGTACAGTTTTAACAGGGTGTGCCAATGCTTTGCCTACGCAGATGATATTGATGTTACTAAACGAAACAAAGTAGAGCTTACGAAGTACTATAAAAACTAGAAATAGCTGCAGAAGACATAGGATTACAAATATAAGCACACAATACACAATACCTGTTAGCATCACGAAGGGAAAGAAAAGAGAAAAAAATGTAATAATAAGAGATAATGAACTAGAAAGATGTGATACATGAATTAGTTAGGACCGGTAATAAACCAATCTAACAACAATTAACACAAGTATTAGAGCAGAGAATAGACGTTGAATGGTATTAAGGAAAATTTTCTACTCTAAAAAATTAAGTAGAAGAAGTAAGATTTAGCCTACTTCTATAAAACAATACAGCACCCTGTAGTAAGTGAAGAGCTACCAAAAAGATGTGAAAGAAAGATTTTAAGATGGACCTTTCGAGGAGAGAGAGAGAGAGAATGAAACCTGAAGGAAAAGAGAAAATTCAGAAGTACAAGAACTATGTTTTAATCCGAACATTGTAGTAAACATAAAGAATGAACAATTAAGATGATTTGGGCATGTATTGAGGATGACAGATAGTAGAGTTACCAAGAAGGTATTAGTAAGTGAACCCGGCGGGAGAACAAGCAAGAGAAGACGGAACATTTTCTGATTTCATTTTCCACATTAATTTTAATTGCGGAATTTTTATGTGGGTACACTGTATATCTTTTCCAGTACTACATAATTATATTATTTTCCAATATATGCACTCTCTTATACGGTCCAATCTTAAATTCGGTCAACTTGACTAGTAGAGAAAACATGTAATCACGTGTTTTACTCTTGGGTGAAGCTATATGACGTAAATACTGACGTCGTATATGACCAAGCTGAACTGCTTTCGTACACACAAATATACTCTAGAAACATATGATGAACACTTAACTAATATTAATGAATTGTGTACGAATCTGAATATGGAATTTATATTATGTTCATAAATGATATAGGATGAGATAATTGTATTGGCCCGTTAAGAAATTAGTTTGGACACAAGCCTTAGAAAAATTGTGGTGAACAAATCTTAGCAGTGCATCAAAACTTCTCCAGAATGAGAGTTGTAGAAAGTTGCCAGAATATAAATATTACTTTAGTTAGGTTGATATTTTGCAATTCCTTATTGCAATGCATAACCTGGACAGCACACGTATATTCCTATTGGATACAGATAATATGAAAAACATAAGTAATTCCTAGCATCTAGTGGGAAATATAAAAATCCCTGGAAAATTTCATAACTTTTTCTGACTCCTACATTGAGTATACGTGGCATATCTAAAATCTACCATAAATATGTTTTGATTTGACAAAATGATTTCATGATGATGTTAGCAGTAAAGCTACTGAAGAGATCGGGTTTTATCAAATAAATACATAAAGTATATCCCTGAAGAGTTAGAAGTAATAAGCTATCTTTCTTTACTCCGAAGTATTATCTTTCTCGTTAGCACATGGTTACAAATGTTTTCAAAGATCTGGTACCTAATTTCTTGTTTATGATTTACGAGGATTTTTAGATAAGACCGCCGAATGAGAAAGCAATATAATGAAGTTGTATAACCTTCGTGAAATTTCTCGTATTCAAGAAACTGCACTTCGTTCTATGAATTAATCGTTTTATTGGAGTAAATGAATTACAGAGGCGGATCGCTATTAACAATTAAGATGGTATGAGCTAAAATGAATAATTTGTCAAGATTTCGTCGTTTTAGGGTGCGAAGTCTGTTTGTATTTGGTGCATAATTTGTGGCTAAATTTTAAGCGAATTTTATTTTCGACGAAAAACTAAAGATTTTTAAATCAAGAGAAGAAAAAATTCATTGAAAGTAAATAGTGGTTATCTTGAAGTGCAACAAAACATAGCATGCATAATACATTAACAAGTAGGAATGGACACTAAATGTCTCATGAATGACTTCAAAATGGGATACAACAACATTTGTAATTACTTTGTTACATTTTTCAAAATTTCTGTCAAGTAGAATATAGTATAATACAAACATTATGATCCGTTGCATTTTGACATTGATTACTTTTCTGTATAATACTATATGGATATGATGTTATCCACATATTTCTACCTTTAAAAGTTGTGCATTTCGCAATATTTGAAGTTAATACCCGTATGATTAACCCTAGAGGATATAATAATTGGATGTAAAATTTTTATCACTAAATTTCCTTCCAGAATATGTATGAGTGTAATATCGGAGAACAAATTTCGTTAAGAAGTAGCCAAATTTGGTGATAAACCTGTAAAGTAGGTAACGTTTACCACTGCAAATAAATGTTGTTTTTAAATTATTGTTGATGTATTCACAGAAAATCTTTTACGATTCTTTCACTAAGTTTTCTGCCTCATTTATTATATTTGACTAAAGTTTTTTCTTACTGCAAAAGAAACCAAAATAAAAGTCAACATTGGAAAAGAAATCTAGAAGGTGGTATCCATATACGTCTAGTATGTATTCATGTATACCAGCTTTTGGTCACGTAGAAGATAAATGTGACGTCATTTCCTAGCGGTCAGAAAAAATGTTTACGTTGTTCACTAAAAGCGACCATGTCCTTATGTCACAAAACGGTGTAATTCATCTCTAACTGTCAACTGGACGAACGACAAACCTAGAAAAAAATTTCAAACGGTAAAAAAATATTCGAAGAAAAAAACGGAATACAAAACGAAAGAACAAAAGTTGAAAAGCTATGGAGAAGGAATGCGTAGACAGAGACAGAGACTAGGGAGTGAAAGAGAGAAAAATGGCCCACCATTACCATTATCATTTTAACGTTTGGAAAATAAATAGATGTGAGCTAGGAATATGGTTAACAATACGTTTGTTCCTACATACGTTGTCCAGAAGCTATTGACATGCATAGAATTTAAATCTGAATATATACGAAAAAAAAATTATACTACAAAAAGTGGCATACTTTATTGTTATTTACTGATATTCTACAGAGAATCAATTCTCCAATTACACCAATATTTTGTCTGTTACAATTATACATATAAGTAAAAAAGAAAAAGGAACACAGAACCTTATACAACCCTGAATGTCTAATATAATACATCAATAAGCTTAACGTTTAAGAATAATTTATATAAAAGAAAAACAATTTAAGTAATACTTCAACAATATTCATGTATCAGATAAATCATCAAGAAATTTCATCTTTCGTGTATCAAACAATAAACACAGGCACATACATACACATAAACACAAGCATACATATGCATTCATACATACGTACACGCATATACACACATAACATAGGATCATTTTTTTTAAATTAACTTATTTACAAATAAACGAATATTTGGGGAAACTAAAATAAAGAATGTGCAATTAAAATCTGCATTTTTGTTTAAAAAACAAAACAACATAATTTCAAATTATGTTCAAAAACTAACGAAGCTAATATGAAACCTATACTAAAACAGTTGCTCATATCATTGTTGTCGGAAAACATTCTATGTACTGGTGAATTTTTATATTGCTCTGTTTTTGGTTTTCTGTATGAAAATAGATACCTTGTCCGCGTATTTGCTTTTTTTTATATGAAAAGCAATCAAACACAAGAAAAAGCAATTACCAATTTTTCTATTAATTGTTATATGTAAAACAATTTGCTCATACATTTTACGTCTGTTATGAAGGCTTGTATAATTGAACTCGTTTAGTAAGTTATCATATGAGATTTTATTTCAATTGCAGATTTTTTATCCTCTATATAATACAAGAAACTCAAAAATGTTTCTGAATCGACTCCAGTTTCTTCACATAATATTTATGAGAGATTCAACATATGACTGACTTTGGAATTTTGCTAATAACATTAATCCCACATGCGTACCGTATATGTTTGTGCTTTATTACTTGAGTGGAAAGTTACTATCTTAGTAGAGATATATCAATCGCAACACACCCGTACAAAACTAATGAAGCCGATATGATTGAAAATGTTTTCACGATAGAAACTAGTACTTTAGTAAGACACTATTCACATGGAATTCAAAAGAACATAGATGTAGTTTATTATTTGTTTTTATTTCGTCTTATTTATTATGGTGGAGTTGAGGTCACAAAATCTTTTCTTCCACTCAACCATAAATATACACAGCACACGTTCTTTTTAGTACAAATAATATAATAATAACACATAGCAGAAGCAATAAACGTAGTTCTAATGATGTATATAAAATCCTGAAGCAAACCTTGCACAATTTATTGCCTGACAGAGCATCTAATTATTAATTATTAAACAGTTTCTCAACAACTGTTGTGTTAGTTGATAATAAATAACTGAGAATAGATTAACAATAAATTAAGAATAAATTATCATAAATCCTTATATGAAAGTTCATACAAAAGATATGAATATAGAACTTATTTTCATTTAAAGATAAACTCATCAACATTTGACATGGATACCAGTTGTCACATAAACAACGCCCCAATTGTAATTAAGTTCTAAATGTGTTCCTTTTGCAGGATTCGTAGAATACATAATTAATTGGTTCTGTAAATCGTCTCTAAATTTGTTATGTCTGCAAGAAAGGTTAAGTATCCTTGATAAATATCCATAGGAAAGATTCACAGAAGTTAAAGTCAGGTGAAATTGATTACCATGAATCAATATATCTGATTTACTGATTCAGAAATTTGTTATCTACAGAAAGCCTAACGTTCCAAGTTCAATAATGTAGCTCTGAATCCTATTTGCGAATTATATAAGTATAAATTTGATCCAGCTGGTAAAACGGCTGAGATCTTAACCTTTTCCAGGTAATTACTAGTGTTGAAAGTCTTCCACTTGAAGAATTACGTCAACCATTATGTCACAGACCACATTCCAATTCGGACTATCAGCGCTATTCCTGGACTAAATCAGCAGGATGTTAATAGAGTTCTATCAAAAGTTACATTTCTACACAAACCTAAGAAGAAATATGTTTCTGATTACAAGTTGTGATCACTGTAGATTGTTTACACCTTGCAAGGACAGATTCTATGTTTTGTCGCCTTTCCGGATGCTTTCTCTCTTCTTTAAAAATCATTGTGTAGGGAGAACAAGAGCATGTTATTGGAAAATATTAGCTATCTGAAACTTCAATTACAAATTTCCCAAATCAATCTTGTGATTAGATTTATTTGAATGTTTCATAGCAATAACAGGACAAGTACTCAAATTCAATTTTTTGAAAGTAATAGGACAATGTTGTTTATTTATAGGTGTGTCTACATGACAGTAGAACTAGATTATTCATAAACTGGTAATGTTCCAGTACAAATATAATCGGGTATATGTCAAAAACATACATAATTCGTAACAACTTTCAATTTATTTGTACTCGTCAGCCAATCATGGGTCCAGTTATTTCCACTCTGTAAAACACATATTGTTCGACTTGCTCAGATTTGTTATCAATACATTATTTGTTTCAGGGACTCTGTACCGACCGGCTTTAGCTCAGTAGCAGAGAAATAGGAAAGTTCTTGGAATTATACCAGCACCTGCTCATACTGATTGAGTTTTTCTGGGGTTTTCTTCAGTCAGACCAGGAAAATACCGGAATGGTACCTTCAAAGTAGATACTGGCAGACTTCCCTTCAATGTCCATATCAACATGCACGGCAGTGCATGAGCCAAGTTCTTCGCGTCAGAAAACGTCAGCACTGCCAGAAGCATGTTATACAGGAACAAGAGTTTATGGCAAAATCGACGATTTGGGGACCCCGTAAGAAAAAAGATGTTAAAGATAGGAATATGAGCTTTTGCCGTTAAGGAGATATGGTAAATATGTGCAGATGTACAAAATTTCATATTCGTATCTCAAACTATGTTCTAGTTGTGGACCCGTGAAATTGCACATTTTAGGCTAACTGACTCACTCATTCACTCACTGACTGACTGACTGACTGACTGACTCACTCATCATATTGTTTAGGGTGTTTGGAGTAAGCTAGAAACATGAAATTTGGTATGAAGGTAGAGGATGATAAGTAGATAAAGGAAAAATTCCGACATTTTGAAAAGGTCGCCATCTTGGATTCAAAATGGCTGCCAAACCTAAAATTTCAAAGAATACAGAGCCTAAACGATTAAAGATAGAACAGTGAAATTTGGTATGAAACTACATCATTGATAGCAAATTAAGAAAACTTTTTAAAAATTTGAAAAAGTTGCCATTTTGGATTCAAAATGGCCGCCAACCCTAAAACTTTAAAGAATACACAGCCTAAACGGCTGCCGCTAGAATAATGAAATTTAGTTTGACAGTACAACATTATTAGTAGATTATGAAAATATTACAAAATATCTCTAAAGACGCCATCTTGGATCCAAAATGGCGGGCGTCATAAATCCATTTTCCAACTGCTTGAGCCAGAGATACGAAATTTGGCATAATGATGTATTATCAAGAGTAGTTTAGGAAAACATAACAACGTTTTAAAAAATTCACCATCTTTGATTCAAAATGGCAGCTGAAATACCACTTTTCACATCGTTCGAGATAGAGAAATGAAATTTGGTATGACAGTGTATCATCACGAGTATGTCACGAAAATATAAGAAAACGTTAAAAATGTGTCCATCTTTTATCCAAAATG
>JAGDQP010001200.1:32449-75083 GCA_022664845.1 Lepisma saccharinum | reverse complement strand
TTCCTTTGTTCCTGTTACATGCTGTCACCAAGGAACTTGGCTCATCCGTCTCCCATTTCACACCTTTTTAGGGCTAAAGAACTTGGCTCCACTTTTTGCACCTCTGGTGTTTTTGTTCGGATTATCCTCTACTCCTCGCTATCCCGCACTGGGACGAAGTTGCTTCAAAGCCAGAAATACATTTAGAATCCAAAACTGCGTGATTTCTGCAACCATTCGTACAATGACGATAATTTGGTTGCCTGCAAGTTCAGGAGTATTCAGCCCGCTTTGCTTTCCTTTGACTTTATCCGAGAGAATCTATTTCTGATCTTTGTGAAAACTATACGAGAAAGTACATGTTTATTTTTGTATCACGTGTACGTTTCATCATATCATTGAATTTGCTATTCATGAGTTTACAGCACTATCTAATGGTCAATTTCGACTGGTCTAAATTTCTCGTAAGAGTGTATAATTGTGTGAAAGTACCAGTTGTCCTAAAAATTAGGTAACTCGCTGTTTCATAGTACGAAACTATTAAACAAAAGCACATAGGAACACCATTCTTGCACTGAAATATACTAAGAAAAGTCTACTAAGAAAATTATAAGTTATTAACTTGGAAAACATTAATCATCAATCAGGCACTGTTCTTCTAAGAAGATGTTGCCTGAAGTAGGCTTTATTCTAATCTGTGTATATTCCTACACAAAACCCACTTAACCATGTCATTTACAAAGGAAAAACGGTTATTTTAAAAAGATAAATTTGAAAATGTCCGAAAAAATTAGTAACTTCTTTATATCAGGAAATTCTTTAACCGAGCCGACGTAGCATAGTTGCTAGAGAATTGACTTTGCATTCCGGAGCTGCTGGGTCCAATTCCAGCATAGGCCGGCCTGTCTACTTGAATGTTTTCCCGAACCTTTCCACGGTCACATGAGGCTAATACGGGGATGATACCCAAAGTAGGCCCCTGGTTGTCTACTTTACCAAATCCAGTTCCCACTCGTATCCCAGCCTGAGCCAAAGTTGCCTAAATGCTATAAATAAATAAATTGAATTTTTTAAAAGCAAGTTTGTTATGTTTTAATTTAATAATTAGATAGATAATATGATAGAGTTGGTTGCGTAGCTTTTGGAACATTCGGTATATAAATAGAGACCTCTGGCCGGTATGAAGTTAAAGATTCTTTTGTATGGAAAAATGTCTAAATAGCATAATGAAAATGAATAAAACTAATGGATTCCAAAGAAATTAGTACCTAAAATTAACATAAGAAACTATCACAATAGAGAATTATGCAATTTTATAGTAGAGGAAATTGAGAATTGCTTAAGTTTGAAAGTATATAATTAAAATATCGTTTCTTGTAACAGAAAACCACACTAATTACGCTGGGTAAGAGTCAGTTTGATTAAGGCATCAAGACAGCTTCGTCACGCAGCAAAATGTAATATCTCATCATAATATCCACATGTTGTAATCTTATTATAGACTACATACACTGTGTAGTTTTACGATATTTTAATTATCACTTTTAAAGTAATAATTAAAATATGTCTTTGATTCTTCTTCATTATTGTGTTAATCTAATTGAGCATAAACAGTGTATAAAAATGCAAAACCTTGCACTTTGTAATTGTCCAATTTGTTCCTACCTCTTTGGTGAAGTCAAATTGGTAGCATTACGCGCTATGCCCTGTCTCTGCTTAGGTTCAGCATTCCAATTGTCAAATTCAGTTCAAATTGTGATATGACGACAACACTACAAAATATGAATGTGGTGTTGGAGGTACCCTTAATTTACTAATAGTTTACAATATGACGTTAAATCTGATATCCTTACTTGGAAATAAAATATTTTATGATTGAACTAAGAAGCATACAAAAATAATTTATTTGCTTTCATAATGAATATAGTAGAGTAATATAATTAGGATTTGATCCATATATTTTACTGCATTATTTACTATCAAATATTATTATTTGTCGTGTAATTAATGATTAACAAGAAATCACACAAAATAACAACTTTTACATCAGTTTGTTCTTATCAGAAAACTCATTCTGTAATTTTGCTTTTTCTTGTTCTTTGTAATCTAACATTTTCTTCATTGAAGATTAAACACAGTTACTGAACCAAATGCAATTAATTTTGCTTAAAAAAATAGTTCGTTGCGCGTATTTTGTTTTGCGTTATAGTTCTTGCAAAACAAGAAACAACATAATTTATGTTAGTAGAAATTAGCGCCGTAGCAAGTCTCAAACTTACGTGTGCCTTAATATTGGGGGTCTATTATTATGTTTAAATTCGACACACGTGTCTGTAAGTAATTGTTCTGCATAATGTTCTGACTTTGCGGAGTTATATGGTAATATTTCAAGTTACATTTGCACTCATGAAATGTTTTTTGTTGCACGTCATACGTTTTTATTTGATTATTCGCTACCAGTAATGTTGGAATACCAAAGGTAAAAACAGCTTGAACATAGTACATTTAAATAGCAGAATATTAAAAAAAAAACAGAATAAATTAGGTGGCTCTAGATATTACGGAAGAACCAACATCATACAAATTAATACCAGGCTCAATTCAAGCACATATTGACTCTTTAATACTTTCGTCTTGATGTCCAGTAGTAAATACTCATCATTAAAACGATAATTCACATGCACGCAATTTCCATAAAGCAGGTAACACGATCTTTTCCCAAGCGTTAATATCTACTTCAGAGTATCAATTCCTATCCTTCTTTTTCTCTAGCTTGGTTTCATTTTAAACTGAACACATGTTTATTTTCAGGGTGTGTGCATGTGTGTGTGTATGTGAGCATATGTGAACATTGGATGGCAATTAAAACAGAGGAAATATTTGCCTTTCTGGGAGCAGTTATACTCCCCATGGTGGTCTCTTGCGTGGTATAACTCTCACGATTTCTCATTCATGCTCTCTCTCTCCCCCCCCCTCTCTCTCTCTCTCTCTCTCTCTCTCTCCTATCTCTTTGGGAGAGGTTTACCGTTCATTAGTTGAGTCCCAACCCTTGACAGAGCTAGACCGTCAGAAAGAGAGAGAGAGAAAGAGAGGTGAGCACGTACTATATTGCGTTGCGTCGCCAAAATTAAATTCCGCGAATTCCTCTTCTGTCCGTCCCGATAACATTGCTTTGGGTAGAGGACGAAGAGGAGGTGTTCGGACGGGTATCGAGGATAATAATTTCCTTAATATGCTTGATCTCTTTCCTTCCTTTTTTATTTATTTCATTTGAGCCTATGGCGAAATCGAGATCTCTGAAACGGGCGGAGCAAAGTTGTAGATTATAATCGCCTAGTATAATAATATATGATGACATCCATGATAGGAATTCTATTTATGACCCGATCGCCACTACATGTTCCATTCTCTTTGTCTTTTAGGATAATAAAATGCGCATCGTTAATGACCGTGTTGGACTTAACTTTCTGTTCCTGCCGCTGTTACGTGGGTGTGGTGCTGTATTTTGCAATATCTTCTTGGAAATGATTATGTCACACTAGTCGAGTCACAGTCAGGAGAAAACTGTTTGTTGGTAATTGATCTTACGCAATAAAACAATTTCTTAATTCTCTTTATCTAATTAAAGAGAGCAACCTTTAATTTTCTTCGGCTGTAAACGCAGGGCTATTAACTCGTTGACGTCATGTTGATTCACAGTTGTAGCCAATTAACTTATTAGACGCAAAAACACTGTACGTCATGCCACTCTAAGGACTTACTATGTCATTTGAAAACATGATAGTAACGTGTTTGTTTCAATAATCGTTTTAGTCAATCTTCAAATTTCAGAGGAAACACGTTTCAAAAAATATTTCAAAGGCTTATAAATAAAAGGAAATAAACTCGTTCAGCTGAGGATTGAGGTGTGAAAAATATCCATGGAAGGTGAGTGTGTCTCGATGTTAGAACAACGACTCCCAAAACAATACTTAGATGTGAGTTTCTGTACCGATTCATGGACAATACTTTGTTCATCTTTAAATTTGTCCTTAACCCAAAAGTCTTTACTACATAAAGAAAATAACTACAAAATGAGGTGAGTCGGATACACAAATACAGAGAAGCCAGCAAATAAAATAAAAAGAAACGAAGCTTGCTTCAAATTGTAATATGTTGACATAACCTGGTTACAATTATTATAGGAATATTATCATATTTTAAGATTTTTATCCGTTTTACAGTGATCTTAAAAACAATAATTATTTTCATACGTAAGACGCCTTAAAATTATTATACCCTCTACACTCACAGATTCGTTAACGGGTAAGGTAGAAGTTAGAAAAGCCCTCTCTCTATCTCTGGACCAGGTTTTGAAGAGGTTCCTAAGTAATCGTACCAGATTGACAAGTTTCTGTTTATCATGTGACGAGGAGTTCAGTCTCTTATGGCAGTAGTTATGAAACTATCACTTCGCTCTCTACGTAACAATGCTGTTCTTCTCTCTTCTCGCTCTCTCTCTTTCTTGCACAAAGAAAAGACAAACATTAACTATCTTCAGCAAACTATAGCAGGAGTAACTGCTTAAATTCTGTTTTTGGATTTACGCTCTTTTTCAGAAATCAACTTGCTTTTATACCGTCTCCACTTTCAGTTGTGAAAAAAATCTAATAAACATAATTTTGTATGCTTAAAAAAATAATTATATATATCTTCGAAGAACAAGTTAGTCATCCAAGTAAGTAAGAAAAGCATTAATAAACAAAAATTTTTTATCGTAGATAAAATCAGCGTTATAAGTACTAACATCCAGAAATATGAATTAGTACCCAGAACGGTCTTAGTAATAAGTGTCATCTGTGAGAGAGTAATAACGCTTGCTGAGTTGTAACCAAGGGATCCCGAGTTTGATTCCCGGTGAGAACACAAGTGGTTATTAGCCCAAGGTAAATTGTAGGTTCCGTTCCTAGAACTTCATCCAATGGGATACAATGGCGATAAAACGGAGGACTCATCACATACAGAGATAAAACTGAAGGCATAGAATTGAGAGGACTTAGTTTGGGTTGAGGGAGGTGACGCTTTTGGCAAAACGCTAGTGATCATGGCACTAGGAGCTCTATCAGAATTTTACCTTGAAATTTGCGTATCAGTTACAAAAATGTAATATAATGGCCAGCGATTTCAAGATGTTAGCAGTTGTCGACACTAATAAATCTTCAAAGAAAATGATCTCATAATTTAATTGAACACTTTTTACTCGCCCATAGGGCAACTTCTCGACATTGCTGTTCGTTTTATGTCATAGTTATTTTTAAGTATATATTTATGTTGTAAAATGTTGATCGTGTTGATACATATTTAAAAAAAAAACTGTTTTTTAAAGTTACTGTTCAAAATCTTGATGACTGATGCATAGAGAACCCTTTTAAACACAAATCTCAGCCGTGTATGTTGTCTTCGTTCACTTACTCCGTTGTAGTTACATTCATTTCATACATGATATTTCACTCTGCTCTACATGGCATATAGTACGGCTAATACTTCTTTCACCAACGAAAAAGAAGTAGGAGACACAATGATGCAATTCAAATATATATTTTCCTACATTCTATACTCGTGGTGTTGTAGTCGATATGTTATGGGTAGTTCATACATATTGCTCACTTGAGTAACATCCTACTATGTTTAAGGTATATCTAGATTACTGCACGTATCGCCCTGTGTTTAAAGATGATCTATCTAACCGGCTCGCTTCCACAAACTATAAGATGGATCAGTAGAAGTCTTTCTTAAATGCTATACTAGTGGTGAGACAAAGCAGGACGTGAAGCCTAAATTTTCTTGTGACATGTACTTCCTGTGATGTCCCAGCACGTATGTAACACTATTATTGATACACATTATAAATCATTATCTTATATCTCTAATAATAGTATATTAATAAAGTTCATTATCATTCGTATCTCCAAATTTCAGAAACTAGTGTAAAAGAGACCGAAAACTGGAAAGGAATTTTCTTTTACCGCTGAACTAAATCTCAACGCCTGGTCTTATGCAGCCCGCTGAACGCTGGTGATTGTTGGGTTGCTTAGCTTGGAATTTTCAACAACTTTCGTTCCGTTTCGGAACAACTTGGACGTTAACGTTCACAAACGTTTTCTCGCGAAATGTAAAAACAAACGTCTGGTTTCTAAATGGCTTCTTGTGACTTTCGTATAAAACTGCTTATCTGTTGGAACTTTTATATTTTTTGAATAAACTAGTTCCACCATCAGTTTCGTCTTTTGTTGTCTTGTCATTCTTTGTGTCGTGGAAGTTGCTAATATCGGAAATCAGCGCTTATACTTTATTTCCTTCAAGTATCTCTTCCTCTAATTCCGTATTAATTTAAACTCACATATGTAAAATAAACCGGAAGTCAGAAAACTCTTTTATGTTTCCAAAATGCTTAAAGTTATCGAAAGCAAATAAAGATTAATGAGTATTGCATGGAAGACTACGTTCATCATGGCCGTCAACTTAAAACGAGCCATTTTGAATCTCGCTTGATATTTACTTCAAGTGGGAAAGAGGCCATGCAACATTGATCTTGGCTAGAAATTTAGAGAAATAAATAGGTGAAGTCAGTTTTGCCTTAAATGTATTCTTGTGAGATATTCTAAATTTGGTATTACTAAAGAGTAGTTTAATCAAAAGCCTTTTACAAAAGTTAAAGATATGAAAACAAATGCATACCAGTAGAGGGGCATATCTATAAAAGTAAGATCATATGAGCGATATTGAAATCGCCCATGTTACATTTTATCTAAAATGTTTAAACATCAATGTGATACGTAAATTTGGACTGAAAATCTTTGAAGTTAATTGTGACAGACATTATTCTTGTATGAGAATCCATGGAATTTGTACCGCGTATTACAATCGCAAACTTGGTAGTGACTGTCAAAACCTTTATTGTCTAAGACAAAGGGCATACTAGTGGAAGTAACTCTTTGTAAAGTCAAAATGATCTTTCATTAAGCAAATTAGAGCAATCGCCACCGCAAAGTACCATCGCAAAACACCATTAAATCTTTCAAGACAAATTTTACGCTGCTCATTCTCTCTTTGGGTACTTAAAAGGAACTGTGCTTGAAAACTAGTTTCTTGCAATACGAGTATTGTTTTATACTGCAAATCACGTTATGTCAGGTTTGATAACAAAACGTTTTTGTATGAAGTGACCAGCGGTTTGTAAAATTTCGAAATGATAACAGTCTTTGGCCTAATGAGAATTCTTCCGGATGAGCACGATACTACGAACAGCCTTCCGAACATACCATACCACTATTGGATTTCAGTACACGTGTTGAAACATGAATACAAAAGTCAGTCAGGTTGAACAGCATACGGATTGAAACTCAAGTGTGTCTTCATACTGATCGAAAATTCAATAATGCAGCTATTAACATCACTGGGCTTAGATTAACCAAATATTAATACGGGTTTTTCAATAACAAAGTAATAAGACATATTAGTATTTATCCAACCTAGCCTCGGTGATGAATGGAATTTGATTTTTTTTTATATATGGTCCTTAGGCATCCTAAGGCTTTGGCCAGAATAGGAGAGGGGAAAGGGATTTGGAAAGGTGTCGGCCAGGACCTATGTTGAAGGTGCCATCCCGGTATTTGCCTGGGGTGACTGAGGAAAAACTCATGAAAAAAAACTAAATCAGGATGGTCGTCCGCTGGGATCGAACCCACGACCTCCCGAATGCTACGCCAAAACTTTTCCACTGATCTACGGCGGCTTGGTCTAGCCTCGTGATCTAATGTCTATGGTTTCGGACTTGTAATTTTTATTAGAGAGGCACGCAAGTAATAATTCTTCTGTGGGCCATATTGACTTAAATTTTCCAGGATTCTCCCCGGTTTCACAAGGCAAATGCCGATATCGTACCTGCTTCTGAACGAAAGTTCACCAAGGAACGTCAGTCTTTAGACTATGACAGACTTAAACCAGAACAGCCTATTACGCCAACGAATAGTGAAGTTGTATGAGAACCATGTAATAATTGTTTTATATAACAAACGTCTTTCCATTTATTTAGCAATAATCAAATGTAATTGAATTAAATGTAACCAGCTTTGTTTGTTTGCAATAAAAGTGCACATGTAGGTATTACCAGTATAAAACCAAAACAAAGAAAATGGGAAACAAATATAATAGAAAAAGACAAGAGCGAAAGAGGGTAGTGGTGGCAAAAGATTTTTTTGCAAATAAAAAAAAATACGAGAACACATATTACAAAGCGCAAACTCTGTTGGTAGCCGCAAAAAATAGGAAAGAGGAAATCGCTGATTCGCCAATCGGAAGGTAGGCCCTGGTTTCCTCGATGTAACAGCATTTTCCCATTTTCCTCTACTCAATACTAGGTAAACTCATTTTGAGGGGGCCCGGCCTGGCTTTCATGTGGTTACGAATTTGTGTCCGTGGATGGAAACAGAGTTTGGCTTGGCTGCTATAGAAGCGAAAAGGTGTAAATCGGGGGAAACTATAATAGCAAATGGAAGGGGGCTTAAAGCAAGGAGGTAAGGTTGGCAGTGGAGGAAAACTTCTTCCTTCACGTATTCGCAATTCCCTGGAGAATAATATAGAAAGTTCCCGCAAAGAAGAGGGTACGAGTAGTACGAGGGAAAGGAAACCTGGTTACAATAGCGTTGTTTATGGAACTTCGGTGCATCTGAGTTTGTATATAATAGTATTCTGCGTGCTAAACATAATAACAACTGCATGTTTGGAACTTTACAATATAGACAGGGACAGCCTATAGATTTTTATTCAGACATTTCGATTAAGAGTCTGGAATTAATTACCTATGAGACATAAAGCTCAAGATAACAATACGGGTTTGTCGTGATGTTCTTTTAATAATTTTACATGAAGATTTTGACATGTAACACCGAACCGATGTAGCTCAGCGGGAGCGTCGGCGTAGCATTCGGGAGATCGTGGGTTCAATCTCAGCAGGCGACTAACATGACTGAAGTCTCTCCGGCGTTTGTCCTCAGTCATACCAGGTAAATGTCGGGATGGCACCTACAATATAGTCCCTGGCCAATACTTTGCCGAATCCTTGCCCTTCCCCTATCCCGGCCTGAGCCCTAGATGCCTAAAGGTCATAACTAAATTCAAATTCAAATCCAAAATTCTGATATGTAGCTTCGATTTAAATGGGTTGACCACTGTTCCAATTAGTTCTGCTACATAAATACTAGAGCGTGCTTTTTGAAATTGGAGAAGTAGAATTCGGCAGGGACAGGGAAACATTGTTGCATTACAACTAACTGAAAGTATTACACTAGCAACTGAACAAAGATCTAAAGAACATACTGTTTCACGGTACGTGACTAGCAGGTGAGAGCAAGTTATTTGAAAACTTATTGACAAGTTATGGACATGGACGATAGACAATTACTAATCCTGAAACACTATTCATATATGTTTCATCATGAAACGGGTTCATATTGTTGAATTTTAATTTTATTTATGGCTCTTAGGCATCTAAGCCTCAGCCCTGGATAGGGGAGGGGAAAGGGTACATGAACGTGTCGTCCAGGGCCTACGTTGAAAGTATCATCACCGATTTTGTCTGATGTGACTAAGAAGTACCTTAAAAACTCAGTCGGGATGGCCGGTTACTGACACTGAACCCATGACCTCCCGAATGCTAAATGAACGCAAGGTTCTCATGGCGTATCACAATACAAGGAATATTATTCTTTTGTGTACTGTTAATAAAACGTCAATAATAACAATTATAGCTTATGGTGACATGTGACCAAAGAGATTTGAGACAAGTTATTAACAAAGAAGAAAATATGAAATAATGCGAGATATTTTTACTTGATATTTGATGACATAACGCAGAGTAAAATAGGAATATCATACAATGTAATTTTGTAATGAAAATTTGGGAATTAAATACATATTTAACACCGAATGAGAACTAACTGTACATCAGTACATTTAGTGCTATATCTATTAATTTTTCCTTATTACCCACTGCAAATTACTTAAAGCAACCGCATTTCGGGCTTAATATTCCTTTATTCACTTCTTGTAAGAACTCACTATGACAGTTATTTGTTTTTCGTTTAGCAAACGATCTTGAAACTTTCTTTGTTTTTAAGCTTATTAGGATATATTTGATGACATTCATTTAGTCGATAAGTAATACAGAACTTTTGTAATTTATTTATCGTGTTTTGTGTCTATTCTTATGTATCTTTCTTCCTACCTGGGGTAAATGGTTTGTATAATACGCTTTGGCAGGTAACATTCTCCATTGAATTTATCACACACCCGCCAACTATATCACACTAATTCGTCCGACATCTTTTCCTTGGTTTTAAATGCTACTAGCTTTTCGTATCGATGATAATTAGTCACTCAGTGTACTGGTTGAAAATCAGTTGATATCGTGAAACAATCAGACTGAGAAGAAGAAAACACACTCCGCTGAGCAGATATTTGCTACAGTGAGTATTTCTCTTTTTAATTATATAGTTCCATTTCTTTTCTTATACTAGCGATCTTGTTTCACAGGGAAGATAATATTCTGTCCTGTTCTATTTGGATTGCGTTGTGCATCTATGCTTCGAATAATTTTAAAAATATCATGGGACGATAACTGTTGAATAAAATGTTATAATGTGTATTTTCAGATAATCTAGTTTTTACTATTTTCTCCTAAGAAACGTCTATCATCACAAATGGTTGACATGGTTACACATTTGTTACTTGTGTCATTCATGAACTCATTCAGTGACAGAAAATTTGTCTTCATTAAAACTGATCGATGAAAAGTTTTAATTAGATCCGAGAGTTGTTTCATTGATTCAATATTGTTTCATTGATTTCATATTTGTGGCTAGCCAAACACAAAAAATGTAATTTGAACCCAATAATTGAATATTCGTTCGATATTCCGCATTAACATCTTTCATTACTAGAGATAACAATTCTCATTAAATTTATTTAGTTATACTAAGTCGTTGATTATCGTCTGTTCATTGCTTTGAGACTGAGACACCGTGGTTCAGGTGGTTAACACCGGACACTTAGAATTGAAAATTATCAGTAACACGTATTGAAGCCCAGCTGTTGGCCATTCTGACAAGCTTTGGCAAGATTTTCCTCAATTTATCCAGGGGAATGTCGAGACAGTACTTTGGCTAAGACTCTGAACGCTATCTTTCTTAATATAGAAGAGCTGTTGCTGACGACGTCCTCCCAAGGCTACATGTATTCAAAAATAGTGTTTTTCAGTGTTTATTAAAAATGTCATAATCAATATTTCCACTTCAAGGTATCTTTTAAAAAATAATAATTTTGATAAGAGCTAATAGCATGTTCATAAAATTATCAGCTTTCTTCGTTATCCTTTTAGATAATTCAATTTTGTGTAATCCTGAGACTCACGCCGATTATCTGGGCACCTGTGAGAATAGCAGATTCAAAAGCATTAGCAAGAGTTGCTTCTTACAACCACAAGTGAAGGTAAATAAAAGCGTGTAACATGAAATAAGATTGAATGAAACAAGAGCATAACATAGTAGGTGACCTTGATTAATCAATCTTGATTGCCTCAATCAAAATATGCCTTCTGGTCAGATAGTAGGTATTAAAGAACAAAATATGATCATGCTTTTTGTAAAAAACATAAAGAAATGGAATTTGAGATACGATACTCTGTCGCATGGACAACGGATGAAGAATATCTAAGTGAAGACCAAGGAAACAACAAAACATAAGTAAGTATTCATTAACAAGGTTCTTAAACGAAATAACTCTAATATTGGATCTTCATCGAAAAGATCATTCGTACTCTTTAATTCTTACAAAATAACATCTGCTATACACAAATCAATTCTAAACGTAGACGATATAACTTTTTTCCATCCTAAAAAATAGAAGGAAAAATATTGCTAACTTTCCAATAGAACACAGCGAAGATTCATAGCAAAGTATTTATAACGGAAAAACGAAAAAAAAATGAAGGAAACAGCAAAGGAAGAGAACTTATATGATTTCTTTCTTTCTCTCTAAAGAGAAGCGAAGGAACAAAAGGAAGTTAGAAATGAAATAAAAGAAAATAAGACATAGTCCTTTAGCACTGGCGAATTACTGGAAAAGATATATATGTCAGACGAACAGAAAAAAAACTAAGTCGAAAAAGAAATGAAAGAGGAAAGAAACGAACAAGCCATAGACTTTATGTAAGATCGTCCATCAAAGATAATGTGGTCGTTTTCGTTGCGCAGACGACAAGCTAGAAATATAAGATTAAGCAAGAAATATTTCTTAACCCCTTCTTTCTATTTTTTCTGGTGCCATTTCCATAGGCAAAAGAGAAGAGTTTCTTGCCTTGGATTACCCATTTTGCCTTTATTCATTGGTTTTGATAGCATCCGCTCTTGAAGAGCTTCTGTTGATGATGTTTGGTATATGCTTAATACGATATACGAGGGATTATATATTACAAGAAAAAATATATATAATACAGGGTGAAGCAAAAGTTTTTTTGTATTCTCGTAGTTTCAAAGTTACATAATAATTTAATTAAAACTAAGAACGCAAGAGTCAAATTAAAAGCTATGATTGTATTATTGAAGATTCCAGTGGCCTTAAAGTCTTGTAGAGTTGCTTGAAACTTAAATTGAGAGTAGTATGCAGTTACCAAGTTTCGTGAACTCATCCTCAATTATTCTGCTTACTTTGAATTCTAATGTATCTTTGAGTTAATATAGCTTTACTTCCCGTTTCCATTTATTTATTTTTATTAAACATTGCTTTATATTCAATTAAATCGGTCTATAGTCTTCTGTGTGAAGTGGTTTATGTTAAATTTTTCTTAAGAGAAATTCTCCTGTGATTCCTTTTCTCAGGGGAATTTCCTTCTGTTCCTTCTTTATTTGTCTATTTTTAAAATACGATTTTTAGTGGTAAGTAAAACAGTTTTTGGAAACACAGTCTATCCACTGCTGGATGAAGGCCTCCCCCTTTTCTTTCCACATATCTCGGTCTGCTTCTATCCTCATTCATGTAGTTCCCGAAAAACGCTTCATTTCATCTACCCATTTTGCATTCGGACGTCGTCTCGGTCGCTTCTTTTCTCTAAGAATCCATTGTAGTGCATTTTTCGTCCACCTTCCATCTGTTCGTCTAGCTATGTGACCGGCCCATTTGCACTTCAGCTTCTTCGCAGTCTTGATTATATCCTCTACCTTTGTTTGTCCGCGAATCCATTCATTTCTTTTCCTGTCTCTCCTGGTTATTCCTAGCATGCATCTCTATATTCCCCTTTGTGTGACTCTCAATCATTAAGTCGTTTGCACATTTAATGTCCAAGTTTCACAGCCGCACATCGTCACAGGTAAAACACATTGAATATAAACTTTTCGCTTTAGACATATTGGTAGTTTGCTTTTGAAAATAAAATGTAGTCTTTCAAACGAAATCCACGCTATTTTACATCTTCTATTTATTTCATCAGTCAACTTGGCATTCGATGTTTTGAGCTGGCCTAGGTAAACATACTCATCAACTATGTCTATTGTCTCTCCGCTAATCTTTATTTCCCTTTTTGCAGCATATTGATTGTAAATGACCTTTGTTTTACTTAAAATCATTTTAAGGCCTATTTTCGAACTCTCATTATTCAGTTCTTTTATTCTGGTTTGTAGTTCTTCCGCATTTGAAGCAAACAGGACTATATCATTAGGGAACCGGAGGTGATGAAAATATTTGCCATTAATTTTAATTCCAACTTCATCCCAGTTTAAATTTTGGAATACTCTCTCCAGGACCGTACAAAACAGTTTTGGAGAAATTTGAATCTCCTTGCCTTACCCCCTTTCCAACTTTAAATTTTTCACTTTCTTGATGTAGTCTAATGACAGATGTAGCAGTCGAGTAAATGTCTCGCAGTAGCTTGATGTACGCATTTTCGATGCCTTAATGCTCAAGTGATTTAACTACTGCTGACAAGGAGACCGAATCGAAAGCTTTTTCGAAATCTATGAATCCCAAACATAGTGGAAGTTCATATTCATTAGTCCTTTCCATAACTTCATTCAATGTTTGTATGTGGTTCATTGTGCTAATTCCACGACTAAACCCGGCTTGTTCCCTTCCCTGGTTAAAATCCAAGTACCGTTCAATAAGATTCAAAATAACTTTGGTGAACATTTTGTATAGAACTGACAGTAAACTAATTGGTCTGTAGTTTTCGACGCGTTCTTTGTATCCTTTCTTGTACAACAAAATTAAAACAGCATTATTCCAACTTCTGGGTATTTCTCTCTTCCTCAGGCACACTGAATATAATTTCCCAAGTTTCTCTTTCATGTTTTCACCTCCCCATTTAAACATTTCTGCTGTGAGTCCATCTTCTCCTGGCGTCTTTCCGTTCTTCATCCCTCCCTCGAAGTTGGATCCACTTCTTCTTTCATTACATCTGGGACATCTACATCATTTTCTTCTGAGTTTTCATTTCCTAGCTCTTCTTCTGACTAGTACAACTAGTACAATTATCTGTAGAAATTTTCAAATATGTTTATAATGTCTTCCTTATTTCGTGTTACGATCCCGTCTGGTTGCTTAACTGCAATTATTTGCTTTTTTCCTATTATGAGCTGCTGTCTGGTTTTCTTCAGGCTCTTGTTCTCCTCGATTATATTTCTAACAAGATTTTCGTTATATCTTAGTACATCCTCCTTATTTTGTTCCTTACGGTTTCATTTAGTTCTATGTATTCAATCCTTTTTAAGTAAATTTTCTCTTCTTTCATTTTCCTTCTTTTGTTCATCAAGAGTTTAGTTTCTTCTGAGATTTTACTCTCTCATTTCTTTTTGGTGCCTGCTATTTTCTTGGCTGTCTCTCTTATTATCTCCGTTAGTATTTTATTTCTGCTATCGATGTCTTCTTCATCCTCTAACTCTTCCAATGCGGTGAATCTTGAATGTGTCTCTGTTTTTCCCTAGATTTTCCAGATCTAAAAGTTCCGGTTTTCCTCTGATAAGCTTCTTTCTCTCAAGTCTAGTATTTAGTTTCAGCTTACATCTCACCATCCTATGATCACTCGAGACTTCGAAACTGTTCAGAACAGACACATCGTGCAGAATTTCCCTGTTATTCGATAGAATGTATTTTATTTCGTTTTTGGTTCCATTTGGGCCTTCCATGTCCACTTCCTCTGAGGCGGTTTCTTGAAAAATGTATTGAACAGTCTGTTGGCTTCTGAGAATTCCACTAACTTCTCTCCTCTCTTGTTTGTTTTGACAAATCCAAAGTTTCCCACTTTCGTGTCACTGCTCTGCTTGGCTCCTACTTCCGCATTGAAGTCTCCCATTACAATTTTGTAATGCGATTTGCTACTATCCAAAATCTTCTGTATCTTCTCGTATAGGTCTTCGATTTCCTTTTCCGGATGTGAGGATGCTGGAGCATACACTTGTATAATTTCCATACTGTATCTCTTGTTTATCTTTACTACTGCGATTCCATCTTAAATTCCTTCAATTTCTGTGATCCGTGACTTCAGGTCTTTGTTAATTATAAAGCCAACACCTGTCGGTTTTCCATTTTCTGTTCCTTTAAAGTAGAACGTGTGCCCCGACGGAAGTTTCAACTGTTCTTCCTTCACACTTCTGATAGTCCTATGATGTCCCACTTAATCCTCTTGAGTTCATTCTGCAATTCTTCTAATTTGTCCTCTCCTGCAAGTGACTGACAGTTGAGAGTCGCCACGTATAGGTGCGTTCGAGTTGCCGTGTCGGTATCCTGGCAGTCTACAGTCCAAACCCGGGCGTTTTGACCCTCTGACTTCCTGTAGGACTGACCGCTGCCGTTGTCAGCTGCATTCCGTCCTCCGGTCAATGAGTTTCAATAAGGACCTCCGAGGTTGTTTCTTTACTTGTACCATCATGTGTAAAGAAAGGAGGGGTGCTGACATTTGACTCACCACGCTGTCAGCTAATGCGGGTTGGTGAGCAGCCCATCCATGTTCGTTCGCCAAGCAGTTGCTTGGGTACTAACAGGTCCCACGACTTGAACGTTTGGATCGAACATTAGGCGTCTACCCCGGTCGGTTCCCTTAAGCCTTAGCAAGAGGAATTAAGTGGTCTCCTCCCAGTTAGTGATAGAAGCCTTTTGGGGCGTCAGTCCCGGTTTGTCGGTCCTGTTCGGGTTTCCCGGCCTGTTATATATATATATGGGCCAATCTAGTAACTTTGGACTTCGGCCCGTCAAGATTCGCTCTTTACCCATAAAAATCAATACCCATGCTCCAGCCGGGACTTGAACCCGGAACCATCGAGTCGTTGGCCTACCGCCGTAGACCGAATGGATACCTGGCCGGTTTGTAGTGATAAGTAGTTGAATAATTGAATGACAAGGGAGGAAAATGATGAAACTCCATTGTTGGTCGATTTCAAGCTACTGGTCCTATCTGTTAGTTTGCAAGGTGTACATACTACAATAGTGCAATATATGTAGAACAATTACCACCAATGGGGAAAAAACTAACACACAAAGATTTGACAAGAATTTATTTTTGTTCCGCGAATAATACAAGTGTGAGTTTTTATGCCAATGTAGGGTATAAAGTCTACTAGCTGTTAGTATTTGTTGGTTGTTCATATGGTTTCAAATAGCAAAATAAAATATTTCTAAAGTGCAGTTTGTTTCTATCAGAAAATAGTTTGCAATATCAGAGGTACCGTGTGCCCCTACAATGCCGAAATAGGAAGACTAACAGATAATCGCGTTTTGGTAGAACATGTGGTGATGAATTTTTTTTAAAAATCTTTGCTTCATTTATCATGATTTTATTAGACATCTTTTTTTGGCTAATTTAGTGTTACTATATTTTCTCGGGGTTACGTTGGGCATATTGTAATGTGTAATGTTGTTGTGTCATTCATAATAGCTGCTTGTATACCTCTGAGGAGGACAAATCGGAAGACTGTGATGTGTTCGTGATACTAGATGCTGTTTCACCCGAAACCGCCACTACTGATATACATACAACCCGGTGAAGAAATTTACAAGTGAAATAGAATTAGAAACTACTACTCCTGCAAACATAGTGGTGAATGGCTCCTTGTGTGCCTTTCTCTAAAAAGAGGTAATAGATGTTGCGTGGGATTGTAACAGCAAACCTTCAAACTCATAAGAATCTCCTTCAAGATGTGCGTGTGAAATTAGCTCGATTTCGGAAAAAAATAGTTCAGCAGTGATGCTAACATTTTATTGGTCAGAAAAACTTCAAAGCAATATTTGTGTGGAAAACATTGTAATAACATTACCACCACCTGCAGTTCATATAAGAAATGGTCCAGTTTTGCTTTAATGTAAACTTGGGGAGCATTAATATGTGTCAATGGGAAAAGTAGTACTATGTTAGTACCACACGGCCATTTTTCGTTTTGTAATACCGATATTAATTGCATTGTTGCCATTTAACATGATTACTTTCTGCAGTAGCCTTTGTATTTGAGCGGAATAATATCATTATCGTAAATATTTTTTAAAGTCAATAGAGTAAATAGAACTGTCATAACTGTTAAACATCCAGGCATAAATCTTCACTAAATGTTATTTCTGTCATTTCTGTGAAGTCTTCCATGCTATTTTATCTATTGCCTTATTATACTGGCATGTTTCTGTGCGAATTATTTGAAATCTAAAGGTAATCTGTTCTTCGGATTATTTGTATCTCCATTTTCATTTATCTCCTATTTCAACAGTGAAAAAAAAAGCTAATTTTATTTAAAACAGGCTGACAAGACATACACTTGACGTTATTGTAAAAGTACACAGAAAGCGTTTCACTTTCGGTGTTCTAACAACACCTTCCTCAAATGAAACACTAATAAGTACTATACAATATATCTTTTAGTATTTATTTTTAATTTCTGAATTTCAAGATATAAAGAGTATTGTTCGGTTTACTTGGTTGCTTACAAAGTTACTGTAATATATTCAAATTACTCAGTTTTGTTTCTGTTCTTAAAAACCGAAAATGTTTCTCTGAAAGGTGTAAACTTTTATTTGACATTTGAAGACATGTAGATGTTTCAAATACAGCAATTGTCCTGTCAGGGAGTCTTTATGTTCAATAAAATTGTTACTTAAGCTAGCAGTTAATATTTTTAGACAACACAAAATGAAATTATAAATAATTGTGTTATAGATTAACCGATTATCATTATTTAACAATCAAATGAAAGAGGACAATCTGTTAAGCTTTCTTCTTTCCAATAGTGCCTCTACACCAATTGTTTTCAACCACCACCGGTCTCAAGTATATAAACATGATGTACGAGAGAAAACTTTTAACTTGATATGACACACAGTAAAAAATATGTTTCTGTCCCAAAACAACTCCCATTAATAGTATTCTTTATATTAAAAATGTTTAAACGATTCAATGTATTTCAAAGGGACTTGAAATTTATTTTTCATTCTCTTGCCAAATGAGTCCAGATGAGTTTCACCTTTTCTCCCCCTGGCTCTTCAATTTTAAAAGTTAACAGCAAACTACTATGATCTAAAATGTAAAGAATAATATTTTTTACCGCTGCTATTTTTCAAAAATGGATAAGTGGATCAAATTTATGTAAAGAATACAATACGCAATCTTCAGCGCAAGAAACAATACTGTTAAGCAATCAGTCATAATTTGGAATCGAATAGTAATTAATAAATTTTGAAAAACCTGAGATATTGTCATCTACAAAAGTAAAAATCTCAAATTTTCAGCATCTGTCAACATCAACAATAATGAAACACCTCATTTCCTTAAAAAGGGAGATATACAGAGTGGTTCAAAAGTTTGAGTAAAGCCCTGTAATTTACATACCGACGGAGAAATGAAGCATCATAGTAGACAAATAGAAAATTGATATGGGGGGATACATGTTGGGGTACATAAGCAACGTGAAAAACCACCATAATGAAATCAGCATTTAGGATGGAGGGGTTTATTTTTTTTAAATGGTAAGTGTTTCATGTGTTATATGAGACAACATGAAGATGTTCTCAGAAAGTCATTACACTGTTCACATGTGACCTACCTGCCATGTTGTCGGATTTATCACCACTGGCAACTAGCAGTGCACTGCTACATAATTTTGCTGAGTTCCAGGCATTCATAGAACACTCGCAAAAACACATTCGCTAGGATATTGTCGCAGCACTCGGTTATCCTACCTTTTAGATGGTTCACGTCATGGATTTTCTCTGCATACAGGAGATGTTTTAAGTGACCCTAGAGTTGACAGATCTCCGCGTTTCTTCCAGGATCTTTGGGTTTGGAACTCAATATTCGGGTCTTCGGGCCAAATAACTAGTCTCCCGGTCAAAGAGGATTTGATTAATTTTAATGTTGTAAACTTGTATTCATTATTAATTTCCCTGTTTATTACAACACGGGATACAATTGTTTATACATAATTTTCAGTCTTATTCAGGCTGTAGTGATAATTTTAATGCTATTTTTCATAATTTGACTGCTCACTCAGGACATGCCTGGTGAGGAGGAAACGTTTGTAAAACCTGAAATTTTATTAAAATAATTTTTAAAATGTCTCGTCAAGATTTTCATAAAACTATTTTGGAAAATAAACCTCTTTTAGCATACGAAAGAAGCTCCAAAAAGTATCAGTTATAAGGTAAACTTTTCTATAACCTATACATATTTTTTTGTAGTTTTGGGCTTTTGAAGTGGCACCCACTGTGTTTTGCACCCAATATTCAACAACTATATAAAAACAGAAGATTATTTTTTTTATATCTGGGAGGGTCGACTGAGATGAGAGAGGAAGATATTGTTGGCCTTCAGTGGACATACACCTAAATTTCATCATGCATTTTACAACACTTGATGTACCACTTTGGAAGTTACTGCTATAGAATTTACTTCTAATAAAATTAAGGAAAGTTGTGATGTCAAAGCTCCCTGAAGAAAATCACCATCTAAAAGTTTAGGTCAGACAAGCAAGTTTAATTTCTTCCATTATCATATTCACAGCAAAAACAACTTTATGGAAAACAAAATAGATTTGAGGGGAGCGGAGAACCAGAACGCTTCCAAACTTTATAACTGCAATAAAATGTATATTCATTCTACCATCCATGTATAGTATAGTATGAAAGCAGATAATTTTGCTGACAAGGAAAATCAGTGTTCCATGTGCGGTAAACGAGGTGGAACATCGTGCCCGTACATTGTATTTTGGATTTAGCTTTCTTCTGCTTTTTAACTCATGGCCTTCACTTTCAATAGCCAGTTGCTAGTAGATGCAATCATTCCCTTACCTTTTCTAACCTACTTTTGCAAGCGTTCCTTCACCTTCTCTAGCCCACGTCTAGCACTGTCAAATATATATATACAAAAACAGATATTACATTACAATATTGACATTATCAGTGTCTTCCTCAGACGAAATGCATCTCTTAATCTGAAAAAGATGTTGATAGTGTCGAAACTGCAGCGTATTATCTTTTTTACATATATTTTGAACTTGACTTGTATTGAAAATATGTACTTTAGTAATATGAATACGTAATTTTCGTGAAATATTAAAATAAATTAAATTAAGTTTTAAAAACCACTGAGTCTCCGGGTTTGAAATTATTCTAATCTGGTAACCCTAAGTGACCCCAAAGAAATAGGTCTATGTTAACTTCCCTTCATTTATTGAACGGCTCATTTTGAGTGGAAAAAATCCCTTTCGGTAGGCCTAAAGGTTGAGGTAGATTTCGAAGTTTCGCTGGGAGCCGGGGCTAGCCCCCCAACTTCAGTTCTTTTGAGAGGATGCGCCTCCTTTATCTTAACCAAAATCTCCCTGCAGCAGTACACCACCACGGAGTACATCTTCACCCTCCCATGGTTGGCTGCGCCCCCAAAGGGAAGATTTGCCCCATTTATTGTAACCTACTCTTAGTCATACACCTTCATTGAAAATTTCGTTTCTCTACCTTCAATGATTTGGAAATTGGGTTTTTGGGGCGACCATTTTGGATCCAAGTTGACGACTTTTTGAAAGTTTTCTTATTTTGTCGTGACCTACTAGTGATAGTACAACTTCAAGTAAAATTTCATTTGTCCATCTCAAACGGTGTGCAAAATGGGATTTTGGGCGGTCATTTTGGATCCAAGATGGCGACTTTTCCCAAATGTTGTGATATTTCCCTAAGCTACTCGTCATAATGCACCTTTATGCCAAATTTCGTATCTCTAGCTCAAACGGTGTGGAAAATGGATTTTTAGGTCCGCCATTTTGGATCTAAGATGGCGTCTTTGAACTCATTAGGTAACATTTTCATAATCAAAAAGTGATGTTGTACCTTTATGCCAAATTTGATTTCAATAGCCCCAGCGGTTTAGGCTGTGTATTCTATACAACAATGGGTTCGGCGGCCATTTTGGATCCAAGATGGCGACCGATTTTGCTCATTAACGAACTTAACCGAGCTATTAAGCCTAGAAACAACATATAAAAATTTGGTTCAAATATCTTCAAAATTATGGCCGCTAGCGTGTTAATATATATATATATATATATATATACACTTTCATATCGTACCGATCTCAATAGGTATATTTTCTTCGAAATCTACCTAATAACTCCAACACCGTGACACGTAAGTCTCATCTGACCAGTGGAATGACTTCCTTGGAATATTCTCGTGTTGTTTGGTATGTCACCCGATCCACTTATCATTTAGAAACAAATTATATACCATCCAATGTGGCGGTAACGTTGGTCATTTACCCCAAAATGCAACCCCTGCATCCATTTCCCATGTGTTTAGTAAGATGATTCATTTATCGATCGGTTTGTAAAATACTCAGTATTTTTTTTGCCAGTTTGTAGATTTTAAGAATGTTGTGATCGAAGTGCTAACGGTGATGGAGGATATGAGTAGGAATTAAACCAGCGCAGGGCCAGAGAGGCGTAGTTATTGGTTTTCATCATTTCTTTCTTCATTGATCTTTCAACAGAATACTTATAATTTTGGTTTACTCTCATCTAAGTTTACTTTTATGTAACTTATCTTTATTAGAAAGAATGACAGCTATTACTTAAACTTTATGCCTCATGATTACATTCTTCGACGAACACTTTCCTGCAAGTAGGGATGAGGATAGTAACCAGAGCTCTTGTCTAGGTATCACCAGACATTCGACTGGTGTATGATGGATATTATTAATTTCCATAGAGAGATTGAAAGTAGAAATTTTCTTCCATGTAACAAGAAAAGCCTTTGGTGCCTTTGATTTCTGGTAGCGGACGTACCGTAACACTTCTATGCGTAGTACTGTACAATGTGTGCCCGTTTTGTTGTGATTGCTTGAAAGTAGTTTTGTTATGATTACATAAGCGCTCGGTATAACTTCCTTTAAAAATTAAATTTGTTTCTCATAAACAAATTAATCATAAAAATGATAACATTTGTTTGCTTCTAAACTCGTTTCAAGTAATTGTTTTATCATGAAATTTGTATCAAACGCAAGAAGAAAATAATGAATGGTCCCAAAGCTTCCTGATAGTATTAGAAGTCCATCTCCTAGATTTACACATCAAAATACCTATCTGCAACAGCAATGCCCAATTGATTTAATTGAAACACAATAATATTAAATTGCAGTCCCGCTTAACACAGATGAAAAGAAGAAAGATTGTAATTTCTTTGAAGTCTCAATGCCTGCTCATGAAAAAGAGCATATTAATTAAAGCAAGAAAAATATAAAGGAAAGAAAAAGAACGGAAAGCAAGAATTTTCTTCCGTGCAACAAAGAAAAACTTTTCAGTGCTTTTGATTTCCGATGGGAAACGGAGCGAAAACATAAAAAAAATAGAGACCCGAGATAAAGAATAAGAGAGAAAGTGAAGGCTAACTTTGTGTTGAAGGCGAAAGCAGAGAAGAAGGCCTCGTGTAATTTCCGTTTTCCGTCTTCATGCCAAAGATTTCCTCTCTTTTTTTTCTCTTCAAGGCGGGGAGAGGGAAGGTTATCGGCCTTCTAGAACACAGAGATAAGACTATCCCTCTCACACACAACAGATAGGGCAAGGAGGTGCTTCGAGATCAGAAAGCGGGGCAAGAGGGATTCACTGCGAAGGCGTCAGTCACGCCGGAAAACGAGATAAGAAGGATTGAGGCAAGCGGCTCTTTGAGTTTGGGAGACAGACACACGCAGAGAGAATAATGTTCAAGGAAAAAAAGAATTACAGGAGTTGGCAGCAATGCTAACAGTAACAGAGTACGCATAAAGAGGAGAACTGGTATAACACAAATAACAATATTCCCGCCAAGTGTTTGTAGTAGTGAAAGGTCAGCACGTTCTCTGTTCCTTAACACTCCTATTCCCACACCATCTTCTCCAAAAATCTCTAGAGATTTTCTAAAAAATGACATAAAACAACAAAGGATTTTTGTTGTTGTTGTTGTTTCTGTTCACAACTTTGTATACCTTCAAGCGTATGAAGTAGTATTTCTGGTGTAAGAAAAAAATGCTAGAAGAAATTTTAAGATTTCCTCTTGACACTTACAAGCATTTCTTTTGTGTGGATTAATATTTTCAATTCATTATATTATAAATTATCCACATCCTTTTCTTTTGTTGCTTTTAATATTTCAACACTCCCTATCTTGTGGTTTGCTAAGCTCTTTTTCTTCCAAATCTTTCAGGAAAACCTCAGCTTCTCTTTCTAATCGAGTGCAAATGCTTGTATAATTTGTGTCAAAAATTAGATCAGTGCTAAATTAAATTTGGATAAAAATATTACGTGGATAAAAGGAGCACATCAAAGTACAAATGTGTTAAGTACAGGATCAACCTCACACACCTAATCTTAGTGGTCTACGTCTGGAAGTCGATAATTGTCATTCAAGCCCTCAGCATCAAATTCTGTTCACCTTGGCTATTATAACATATTTCTAGGGTACCGTCGAAGTGATAACTAGATTTAATATCCGTCTCACGTGGCCTAATGAGTAACGGGGTCACCAGGCGAACTAGTACTTTTCAAGGGTAGAAACGAATACGACAATGATCAAAATGATACCTCAACTAAGGCTCCGTCCGCTACCTTCTTCATCCATATACCCAGAGTGTTCGCCAAGAATGACATCCCTTCTCATAAATGAAAGTGACTGATAAGACGCATGCAAGATTAGACACTTTAATAATTAAATATGTTGTAAATATAGAAGGAGAAAAACTATCGATAAACGTTTCTCTGCTGTTTACATTATTAAATAGATTTTGATCTGACAGTTTTGTACAATCTTGAATTAAATTAGAAGATACATTGCATAAATGTACTAATATATAAGCCATAAGGTATAAATTACGCACATAGGAGGAAATAGCAATTACTTATAAGCAAACATTGAAAATAAACTTGATTAGTATGAGAATTATGTAAGGCGGAACGACATTACTAGGAGTATGAACGGGTTTGAATTTTGTTCGATTTTTTAAAAATAAAATGGTTCGTGTAATATATTTGGGCTAGAAGTTTCACAGAAGTACATTGTTGAAGTCAGTTATGCAGATGCCACATAAATTTATTTGTGTGAGATATACTGAGATGGGGCATTAGTATGCGTAGTTGATTCAAAAGCCTGGAAATACTTTTTTAAAGGTAACATTAAGTCTATACGCGTACCAGCACTATGGCTAGTGCCCGTCTAGAAGAAATACTTTGTTCTGTTTTGAAACGGTGCAAGAAACGTTTCAAGATGGGAATATAAACATGGTTTTAGGTAAATTTGCATCTAGTCGAATAAGGTTTTCATCATTTGAACACGAAAACGACGGAATAAAATTTGAAAAGATAAAAAGATACAAAAGGGAGCATTTATTCATAAGTAGTAAGAAAGAAAAGTAATGTACTTTTGAACGAAAAAGAGTAGAGAAAGTTAAACTTCGGGGAGATTTGAACCTGTTACCTTCCGGGCAGCTATCCAACATAAGCTAGCCGCCCAGCAGTGATAATACGCCTTCGAAATGGTTTCATTCGTCTCGTCAGGTACTTGAAAACAACGTTCGAAATTTCTTGTACGTCTTTTACTCCTGACATTTTCTGGTTTATTTTACTCACATAAAAGTTTTCCAGTTTTCTGCTAACACTGTTTACTAAACTCAACGCTATAAATTTCAGAACGTAGTCTTTTGATGACCTTTGTAGTAACAAACGATGGAAACAAAAATATGACTAGTATTAGCCATGATGCATTATAAATCACTCTAAAAGAGATAAATTGATCTTTCAAGTTTAAAGAATTAATGAAAAATCGCTCTTTCAAGTTTGTAAAATAATTACATCCAAATCAATCTGTATTCCATCTACAAAGAGCATAGTTTCCATCAAAAGCAAGAGAGTTTCGTTCAAAACCACTCTTTTTTTATTACAAATTCCGCTCTACAAAAGAGTGGTCCGTCTTTTTGCTCTAAAGGAGTGAAAATTTCACTCTTCTGATTTAGACTGTAGAGAAAGTGTATTTTTACGTACTTATTCCATTTATTTTCATTTTTTTTTAGTTACTTTGTTTAAACTTTCTGCATTCACATTCATTTTTTAATATTCTGCAATATTATTTGAACAGAATACGAACATATTATTGAGTCCAGAACATATTATTGAGTCCAGAATAAGAAAACGTTTTAAACCACACGCTCACGTATAAACATCTGGAGGACCCTGTGCAGCCCTTTATGCATTTCTCTCACAATGTTGCCACTTTTTGTTTAAATATTCTTCTCTTTCTTTCTGGGTACTAGCATTCAAAAGGAGAAGGGGTGACCAAACGAGGGAAAGTATGTCGAAAAAATATGATATTACTTCGCATTTAATTCTTTACCAGCCTTTGAGATTTTTCGTGGTATCCTCTGTCGGCCTACTTCACACCAACTAACCCGGATCCATTGTTTTCTACGAATTCTTGTTTTTACTCCGAAAGTACGTAATAGGGTCGCTAAAACCTTCCTGGGTATCAGTATTAGTACTGAGCTCAATGATAAAATCTTCTTGGGATTCAATATCACCGCTCGTTGACTGAAGTGCGTCATCATTTCCTACATTTAGAAAGAATGTTTCGATTGGTGATTTACCGTTACTCATCAGAAAACTCACCCATAAAGTTCTGCGCATTTGAACACGATTCTCCGTGACAGTTTAAGTAATTTAGTAAGCATTTTAGGCCAGCGTTTCTGCAACAGTATGTGACATGAATGGGTGCGTGATATTACAACCTGGTTTCGTTTCTTAGTTACGGGGACTATCGTCATTACATTTCTTAGCAAAAAAGGTTACAGTTATACAATAGGATTGCCACCTGTCCCGTATAATACGGGATGTCCCGTATTTGAGGTACAATTTACGCGTCCCTTATTATCAGTAGTTGTCCCGTATTATAAGTAGTAAATTCACACACATATTTTCAACATACCGGTAATTTGAACAAATGAACAGTGATGGACTATTTTTCCAGCTGTTTACTATGAAGTAGCGAGCAAATTCTGTTCACATCTCCAGGTCTCAACGTGAGACCTGCGGATGGGGATATAATACTGACGCCTTCTATTTGCTCTAGTTGATTACACTGCAAAAATACCTGTGTTAATCCAAAACTTTTCGGTGTCCCAGAGCGACCACCACTTTTTGTGTTAAATCAACACCGTATTTGTGGGATTTCAGTGATTCATCACTGTGATAGTGGTAGCATGACACTCTTCTTTGAGTTGAATCAGCATTGAAATCACATTCATTATGTCGAATCATCGAAATCAGCGCCGTTTGTTGTGTTTATTGGTTGCCCAGGGACACTGAAAAGTGTTGTATTAACATAGTATTTTTTAAGTGTCAATTGTGTTTAGGAAATTGAAATATCCATTTTCCGTCCGCCAGTGCTTTTGCGGTATGAGCATTCGCAAGTAAGACGTTTTCTGTGTCTTCTTGATTATTATAGAGGGTTTAAATTGTGCAGACAATCATATAGTAGTACCGGGCCTAACTAGTTACTTTCATTTTAGGCTATTTCAAAACTGTAACGTATTTTCTTCTATTATCAAGTATTTTTTGCCGAGCGTCCCGTAATTTATTCATCAAAAGGTGGCAACCCTATTATACAACAGCCCTTCCGAAAACGAAGAGATGCCGCGACTCGCCTTATTTTTGTTTGATACTGCTTTACACTCATATACTGGCGAATACAGAAGTACCACAACCCTTCCGGTATAACTAAGACAAGTGGTTATATAAATATGCACGTTTGTGTAGAGGCACCACAAGTTGAAATAATTATCAAAGCCCAAAATATGGTACGTAATGTGAAGCATGCGTTCTCTAATTTAAAAGTCAGGACAGCTAGAGGAAAACCAGAAATAACTTATGAATAAGCTATTATCCTTAAAGTTTCTACTTTCAGGTTAAAATAAACATAAATTTATTAGACACATTTAATACACAAGTTTTAAAGAATAAGCACCACAAGTCATAATACATATCGCCAAGCGCGCTAGTGTTTTCAGCTCTGAACAGAATTTGTTCCATTTTCTAGAGATATTAAAGAATAAAAATAAAGTTCAGTTCATATTTATCATTATTTGATTTTTAGCTTGCAAGCGCTTGTATTATAAAATTTTTGCTATAGCTACCTTGAACATACTTACGTATGGGAGTTCACATCAGCTGTGGCAATTTTGCATTGTTACGACGATGTTCAAAGACAGAGAAAGTAGGGGGGATAGTTATAACACTGTCACCACAATATAAAGCAAGTTCCACTGATGAAATCCAACGATGGACATTCTTTGACGATTCAGTTCTGTTTCAGGAACCGCAACACAGTCCACAAAGGCAATGGAAAACCATCACTGCTTTCCCTTGTTCTCACAGTGAAATATTACTGTTCTTGTTGCAGCCAAAATTTCTATATACGTTGACTCAAAGCAATTAGCTTCAAAACAAACGTTAAGCATTACTCCTTTCCAGATGCAAGAAAAGTTTACAAGTAAACAAAATATAACTGTATCGACATATACCATTAGATTTGCACAACGTGACTGAAGTTTGTGACAGTAAATCTTTCACTCGAGCTTCGCAAGGTTGAATCCATCCGCGTGGCACGACGAAGTTCAAACAATTACGAGTTAAAATATTTGTTTTGTTTCAATGTAGTTTTAAATGAAGTATTCGTTTCAAGTATAAAGTTTAAGTTCACATATTCCGACAACTTTAGTTATATCAGAAAACGTTCAAAAGAAAATATTGACCTATGTTTGATTTTCGTAACGACTTCCACCGACACTGCGTTAGGGTTAGTTCAGCAGCTGTTACTATCACAGGCACTCAAGCTACAGAGGTACACCAAACGAGCGTCCATACGCAGAGGTTCACTTGATGAGAAGCACCATGCGAGTTATCCGTCAAATCGAAAGTTAAGAACTGCTTCGACAACGACCGGGATTTGGCATTTGCGATCCCAGACAATCAGTTCTTGACATGTACAAGTCCATCTGCGAAACACAGCAACCACACTTCACGGAAACGTTACGGAAACACACTCCTAAGGTTGTCCAACGTTACTTAGGTGTTTTTCGCGCGGAATATTGGTGCGCGAGGCAAGAAGTTCGTACTTCAAGATACAGAGTTGGTGTGAGTTCCGCAAAGCAAATTAGTACTATAAAACATATGGTTACTCAAAAGGCATTGAGCGAGAAATCAGGATAGTCACGTAATAGTCTTTAAGGTTCACACACATAAGAACGTAATGTAATAAAAACGACCTTATTAACATTTATAGTGTACAAATGGCTTATACACGTGACAGCGTATACCCGTACATACTACCAAATAAGAAATAGAACATTGAAAATGGAGCGTCGATACAAAGGTTGGCGTCTGCGAGTCGAGACAAGATTTTTCGCTCGGTTACAAACTGGGATTTTCCAGATTTTAAACACAAAGAAAACTCAAGAAAGAAAAAATGATTTCGAAGAAATCTATCAACGCCATTACTCAAATATACTAAAGATCATTATAAAACCTTCGGAAAAAGCTTAAAATAGTTAGATTATTGCAAGAAAAATGTTAATTGTCAATGACAACATGATTAAAGATATATTGTTCGCAACATTTTATCTTTAAACTAACTATACAACGAAGTAAAGTTATATACAGATGCTTATCAGAATAATGGAAACACCTGAACTAAAGTGCAACTTACCATATCAATATGGTGTCGGGCCACCTTTCGCCTTCAGAACAGCCTTGATGCGACGTGGGATGGAGGCATAGAGGTCGTGAATGGTAGCAAGTGGAATATTACACCATTCCTCGTGCAGGGCATCGGCCAGTTCTGTGAGAGGATGGAGGTGGAAATCGTCGCCGGAGTCGTGTTTCCAAGATGGACCACAGATGTTCAATTATGTTGAGATCTGGGGATTGGGAGGGCCAGGGGAGGTGTTGAACTTCATCCCGATGTTCCTCAAACCACGCTGCAACAACTCTAGCTGTGTGAATGGGTGCATTATCATCCTGGAATATGGCGTCATTGTCCGGGAACAACATCCGGACCATAGCATGCAAGTGGTCTCCTAAAATTGCGACATAATCGTTGGCAGTGATGCGTCCGCGAAGTGTGACCACAGGACCCAATGAAAACCATGATATTGCGGCCCACAGCATCACCGTGCCGCCGCCATGTTTCACAGTTGGGCGGAGACACTGCAGATCATACGCTTCTTTGGGCGTTCTCCACACATAAACACGGCCCGTGGTTTGGAATAGGGTGAATGGTGACTCATCCGACCATACCACACGTTTCCAGTCGTCAACGGTCCAAGTTGCATGGTCGCGGCACCATTTGCGGCGTGCTAAAGCGTTCTGGTCCCTGATGAGAGGTTTGGCCCGTGCAACACGACCCCGTAAGTTCATGTCATGTAATTCGCGGCGGACTGTGATTGTCGAAACAGGTTGGGGGAGGTGCTGATTGAGTTCCTCCGTCACTTGCGCCGCAGTGGCACGACGGTTCCGCGTGACAATGCGCTTTAATACCCGGCGTGCCCTGTCACTGATGCTTTTCTTCCGCCCACTGTTCCGCTTCCCCGATGTGGTTTTCCCGTGTGTTGTGTAGGCCGTCATCACCTTCGACACTGTCCCTGGCGACACACCTAAAACACTAGCCACTGCCGTCACACTCACTCCACATAACCGCGCACCAACAATTTGCCCTCTTTGAAACTCTGAGAGGTCTCCCATTTTACACTACCTCCGTCTGCTGCAGCCACTGCACACTCCTGTTCCACGACGCCTGACGTAGTATGGAGACCGACCTAACACACCACCACCAGCAGTCCGGCGCTGCGGTCGCCACGACACCACTGCCAACCCATACATCTGACGTGTTGCCAACTACAGGTGTTTCTATTATTCTGATAAGCATCTGTATATATTAAGTACAACATTCCAGTATAAGTTTTGTGGAAGATATCATTCCGGTGACAAGTATTCTGTTTCAGACCTTGTTTTCTTTTACCAGATATATATTTCGTTAGCACTTCAGGAGCAGCATCCATCAATGTTGAAACTGGAATTAGGTCAGTTTTGCTTCTTTTCCATCCCCATTACACCGCATTCCTCTTAATTCCACGCCATCAATGAACTTGGTGGTATATTAGCAATGAATGCTTAAATGCAAAGCAGTTGTCGGAAGTGTTTCTTTCAGAAGATTTCATTCTTGGGGTGCTCCTGGGGAGGAGTCTCACGAAAATTATAAATAATGTATATTGATTTCATGTACCATAATATAAAGAACTATTGTTTTATTGTTACTAACAATATGTCCTACTTCCTTAGTTAACCTCAAAATAACATGAAGAATATTTTTAGAATGTGCTATTATATACGCATTTCACTGTGCGTAAGAGTAATACAAGTGTTGAAACTAATTCTTTCGGTAATGCAGCTGAAAATCTGCATACCTGAAAGAAACAGTGGTTGTCGGAGGCAATGACGCAAGATTACATTTACATTTTGTTAAGCATCTGGTAAAACATTGGTATGGATATTCGTCATGGAAATCCTTTCGTTTTTATTGTGTCCGTATAATGGGAGAATAAATTGGTCTCTTGCATCATCAATTGCATCCGGTTCAGTGTTCTCCTTCTGGAGCTCTTGAATATAGTCGTTCAAATCATTTGTATATTCAAAACTGTTAGGAACATCATCTTCCAATGGCTGAACCTGGCAAAACTCGCATGAAGTGTGACAGCTTAGCAAATTAAACCAGAGATATTTTTACAAGGTTGTATCATACAGTTTAGTTTATAAGAATCCATGTTGAAGTAGCCTTAACAGAACAAGCATGACAATTAGCTTTCAAGAAGGATTCAAGCACTCAACTTATCATATTAAGGTTAGTTCCGGGCTGTGACGTGCCTGAAGCCAGGTTGTTTTGCTCTCCTTATGACCATAATTGTGTCATCAACAGTGAGAGAAATACGGTTTCAATAAACTGAAATACATACATATTTACAGTAGATTCAGAAAAACGTGATCTTCATTACACTCTATCTTTGTCTTATTCTCTCCTCTTTCGTGCAGCTGAACTTTTCACACTTGTCTGCGGCTGGACTTGAACCTGGAACCTTGGGATATAAGTTCGTCTCCTCAACCATTCAGCCACTGAGGCACACAATACAGGGTGGTGCAAAAAGGGTAACTGAACAAATAGTTGTTTTGTAACTTTGGTTACTTTTTTCGCATCCCCTTGTATAATCTCATTACACAGACATTTTCATGTTTGTATTGCCGTAGCTCCTGATAACTCTTACAGGGTAACACATGTAACTGTCTGCACAGCCTGTGAATCATTAGAGACCTGGTAATGTTCAATAGTTAACCCGATTTTTGGAATGCTTTTATTGCTTATATATCATCATCATCATCATATTCGGCCGTTTTCTATCCACTGCTGGATGAAGACCTACCCCTTATTTTTCACATATCACAGTCTGCTGCTATCCTCATCGATGTAGCTCCAGAAAAACGCTTGATTTCATCTAATGCATTTCGACGTCGTCTCAGTCGTTCTTTTTCTCTGAGAATTCATTGTAGTACATTCGTCTTCCATCTTCAATATGTGCGTCTTGCTATGTGGCTGGCCGATCTCAACTTCATCTTCTTCACAGTCTTGATTATATCTTCTACTTTTGTTTGTGAGCGAATCCATTCATTTATCTTCTTGTCCCTCTTAGTTACTCCTAGCATGCATCTCTCCATTGCTCTTTGTGTGACTCTTAATCTTTGAGTCGTTTGCACATTCAATGTCCAAGTTTAACAGCCGTACGTCATTCCAGGTACGACATATTGATTATAAACTTTACGCTTCAGACACATTGGTAGTTTGCTTTTGAAAATAAAGTGTAGTCTTTCAAACGAACTCCAGGTCATTTTACATCTTCTATTTATTTCATCCGTCAACTCGGTATTTGAAGTTTTGAGCTGGCCCAGGTAAACATACTCATCAACTACGTCTATTGTCTCTCCGCTAATCTTTATTTCCCTTTTGGCAGTATGTTGATTGTACATTACTTTGGTTTTACTTAAATTCACTTTAAGGCCTATTTTCGAACTCTCATTACACATCTTCCATTCTGGTTTGTAGTTCTTCGGCACTTGAAGCAAGCAGGACTATATCATTAGCGAATCATAGGTGATTAAGATATTTACCATTGATCTTTATTCCAACTTCATCCCCGTTTAAATTTTGTAACACACTTTCTAGGACAGCTTTAAACAGTTTTGGAGAAATTGAATCTACTTCCTTAGCCTTCTTCTAACTTTAAATTTTTCACTTTCTTGATGCAGTATGGCAGGCGAGTAAATATTTCGCAGTAACTTGATTTATGTACTTTCAATGACTTGATGTTCAAGTGATTTAAGTACTGCTGTAAAGAAGACAGAATCGAAATCTTTTTCAAAATCTATGAATCCTAGACATAGTGGAAGTTCATATTCATTATTTCTTTCCATAACTTCATTCAGTGGTTGTATGTGGTCCATTGTGCTAAATGTACAACGAAATCCGGCTTGTTTCCTTCTCTGGTTAAAATCTAAGTGTCATTCAATACGATTCAAAATAACTTTGGTGCTTATAAACATAAACAATCCGGACTAGTGTCCGTAAATTGCGTTAAATTAGGCTGACCATATTTTGATTTACTTAAACCATGACATTATCTGCGATGTAGCATTGACTTCGACTTTTCGAAAGCGTGATGGTACAGTTCTTTCAAGCTCGCAATGCAGCTGATCTCGGTGATTAAACCGCGAACTAACACATCCACAGAATGAAACTCAATGTCAGAATATGAAGTACATGCAGTAGTACTGACTGAAGAGGTTTCGTAATATATCGTGCGAAATATTGTACAAAGCCTGGAGCACTTTCTTATGTAGCTTTCTCTGTTGTCCTGCTTAATCTCTGAATTTCGAAAGCATGATAATGACAACAATACTAATACTAATTTCAAGAGGGATACGATCAATATGGTAACTGCTTTGGCCAAAGTGTTGACAAACTGTCAAAAGAGCTTTGAAGTATCGGTTTTCATGAACTGCAAATGCTCCAATTCGGAAATCAAAGAGAGAGAATAGATGCACCATTCAAAATTTTAACGAACAGAAAAAATGGTATAAAGTAGTGGTGACTAGGCTTGCCTTTTGATCTCTTTGGTAAATGTAAACAGTTGGTAAAAAAAGGCGAAGTCAGTTACTCTCTGATTCGGGTTAAACAGCGGAAGAGTGCATTAAACGTCATTCTATAGACCAGTCATCAACAACTCATTTCCATTCAGGAAGTGGATGTTTGGGGTGCAACCGACCAGAGATTCTACCATGGTTTTTAATTTTGGAGGAGAGTAAAGCCAAAACAAATTTAGGAGGTGAGTAGTGTTGTGCAGAGCTTCAATAGATTTTTAACATTAACATTTTAAAGTTTGGGTGTGTGCTCGACGTTTTCGATGACTAATATCCCCATTGGAGGGTTTGGCAGAATCTCTGATCATGCGTCTTTGGAGGGCTAAAAAATACGCAGTATCTTGCGTGTTTGTGTGTACTGAAGCGAGCAGAAGTTCAAAAGAATTGTGAAATTTGTTCATATTCAGTGCAATAATGAAGAACATTTTTGTTTTAAAATTAAATATTCATTATCATTAACGAACAGTTGTAGAGTAGATTGTTCCAAGCGACTAGCTCAGTTAGTAGAACGTCGATTTATCAATAGAAAGTTTCTGGGAACGATCCCAGCGGCCGCCCATTCTGTTTTCCAGGGTTTTCCTCGATCGCACCAGGCAAACGACGGGATGCACCAACAAACTAGGATCCGACCAACAACCTTCCAACATCTTCGCCAACCTATCCTGGTCTTGTTAAAATGTTAACGTTAATAAGTGATAGTATTTCCATTAATTGAGTTCATTAGAATGTACTGTCTCTGTTTTATCTCACGCATATGCACGCTAGAGTTGGCAGAATAATAACGAAGATTATCGGCTCTTGGTCATTACAATCTTTTTACTTATGGCCTTGAGGCATCTCTTACTCATGCCAGGATAAAGTACAGGAGAGGATTGGAAAGGTAGTGGCCATAGCCTTACTTAAGTTTTTATCCTGGCATTCGCCTTGTAAAACTGAAAAACAAAACCTTGGAAAAACTCAGTCAGGATGATCGGCCGTGGGGTTCAAACCCGTGTACCTAATTACGAGTATACAGATTTGGTGTCACTGTATAACTGTTTATATAGATTTTTTCAAGATGACTGTCTGAGCCCAAGATGCCTTAAGGCATTAAATCAATTCAACTCGTGTCGAGATGAATTTCCTAAGGACAATATGTAGCTCTTGTTACTCACGGATTCTTTCACAAGAAAGTGGTCATTCTTATTATAAAAATAAAGGAATTAAAAATCTCAGATCAACCATACTATCCCGATTTACTCTTTCAATCACTTCAACCAAACAAATACAAGAATGGTGCCATAATTAAAGCAACACTCTCCGCCTTACCTACTGTGCATACCGGGAATTTCGTTTAATGCTCTGTGAACGTATGTTGCATATTTTTGGAGGAATATTATTCCGAGAAATTGCACAGCCATAGTTTTCAAAGGGTTTATTGATTTGTTATTAATTTCCTAAACAAGCTTCTAGGGACTGACACCCAACTTTTGGTAGGCTCCAAACCACTCTGTTTTAAGGACTCTAGCGAGAATTGAACCCGTGACCACATGCATAGAAAGTGAGCGTGCTCTCATTGTCTTTGTGTTAAGGAGATTACACAGCTTTGGATGTGGAAATTACTTTGTAGTTTTTTGTAATCATACTTTGATTAATTGAATTTATTTAATTTATAGCCTTCAGACATCAAAGACACAGGCCGGGATAGAGTAGGTGAAATTATGCTGGAAGGTATCGCCCAAGTTATAAGTTGAAGGAGAAGTCCCGCCATTTGTCCGATTAAATTGAGAAAAAGTCTTGGACAAACATCCGTCAGCATGGTTGGACTCTGGGATTGAACTTATGACCTCGCGAATGTAAGGTTAAGAGTTCGGTTGTGATTATATTTTTGCTGACTTTCTTCAATAGGCGTGAACTCAATTCGAATTCATCACATTTTAGTTACTATTACGGCATTCTAGCCTCTGGAAATGTCATGTAATTACCTCAAAAGAACGGCAATGGACAATGTCCGACACAAAATGTTACTTTAGATATAGACTTCTCACTACCTTTCCAAGACCAATGTCTGACGTACGTTGAGTCATGAATCTTCCATTAAAATACGAAAAATAAAGACGCTTGAACGTTCCTTTCTATAATGGAAAATTAACTAACAGTAATATTGTCCTTCTGTAATTCATAAAATTTTTATATAGTTCTCGATTCATATTTTGAATTGGAATCACTGCTTCGGAGAACCAGTCGTGTCGGTACACATGATGCTTTGGTGGTACTAATAATAATCATAATGACGTTGAGAGGAGAACACATTCGAGTCCTGATGTCTCCCATCCTTTATTTATTTATTCTCGTTTGTTAGGACATCCATCACTTTCACCAGGAAACGTCGAAATGGTAGCTTATGAAAACCAAAGTTACTACCTCTAGCTAGAATCCATATTCCAGAAGAATGTTTGCTGAGGGCCCGATGTTCCTATAAGTTGTGGTAGACTATAAGTTGTCACTCTAGCCCATGATAGCAAAATATTTTTTTAATTTACTTAATTATATTTTAATTAATTTTTAATTAAAATCAGTTTTACCTGAAAGCTAATATATTACAAGTCGTATATAACTAAATATTAATTCATTTTCATATCTATTGGAACAACCAACAAACCTACCGGAACGCCGAGTCAGAACTTCAAACTGGAACTTCAAACTTTCCAAGCACCATTTATACTTACAAGGAATGATACTCAAATGTGACACGCCGATTGCAATAATATTGCACAGATATGTGGAACAGCAAAAAATAAGCCACCTGTATATTTTTATATCGGCACCCGTGAACGTTTAAAGGGTAAAACATGTGCGTAAAATTGGTCTATCAAAGCAAATAATATGAATAACTCGACAATGACAAGAGATAGAGCAAAGTGTTAAATGTACGAAATAATATATACATTACAGGCTAGTCAATGGTATGTAACACATTCATGCTAAGATCACACAGCATCCGGAAATGGACCAATCGGGGGTTGGCGAAGACCATTGGACGCTATCTCTAGTCCCAAATGTATTGGGCGCTGCAAGTGTTAAAGAAGAATAGAAAATGTGTGATACGTGTTTTTGTTTTTCGTTTAGATAGGAAAAAGATGCGAAGTAGAAGCAGTGTCGTCTTTGGAAGAGAAGATGAGAAAATCCCATTAGAGAGGAATAATCCTAAGGTTATAGGCAACCAACGACACATATGTGTACAAAGGGTTGCAGAAAGCACGGTACTCTACATTGTCACTGTAGATTTGATCTTGAACCCTGTAGTGAACATGGCAAGAAAGTGTATCCACGTATGGGAAAGTAAGGGGTCACTCACTGTAGATAAACGGCTATAACTGACAACCCTGAGCCGGAAACGGCAAACCGCATTACTTTTAGTTGGCCAACGACAGCCGTCGGAGGAAACGTAAAGATGTTTTATTTCCTGAGATAAGTCATTTCTGATGTAGTGATTCAGAATGGAGCAAACTCCATAGTGCCCTCTTGATAGACATAAAATTTCAATTCGCCTTTACCAACGTTATGAACAACACACGCATAAACTCACAACTGCTTATAATAAAAGTTCCCTTGGACTAGTATATGAGATAAAAGTAAGTTATGCATATAATCAATGGTGATACAGCCGACAATAGGATCTTCCTTACACAATCTCTCAATATTTTGTCGTTGAGTATAAAATTTATTGACTCTTCTTTTTTGGGTCAAAAACGTTGCTGCTGTAACACGTTCTGTTGCATCAAGTGCGGACTTCTTATTTTGACACCCAATTCCTCGCATGTGGTGCATGTATCTATCTACCTTCAGTCGACCGAAACAAAGCATATAGTTGTAGTTAAAGTGGCGTATAGTTGTATTCATATTTCACTGTAGACTATGGTCCAAACTTGCAGCACCTTACGCTCTGCTTTTGTCTAACTTCTTATGTTGGTATTCTGATGGATTTCTACTTCATCTTCTTGTTGTTGTTTTTTTTTTTTCAGAACCATCATTACTGGCAATACTTGCATCAGTTATACTTGTGGGGTATGAAGATGAATAATACTGAGCTATGTAAATGCTTTATTTTACAAGCTGTCAAATACTATTGTGGTTATTTTGCCGTTTGGCAGCGCTCCGACTACTTATTGTTAGCACTCCCAATACAAGTACAAGCGTGTGGTGCTATCTGGTGGCTAACTGCAACATCTGCTTCCAAAATATCATGACGTATCATTAGATCTGAACTGATTTTAAAAAATGGCACTTCTCCTTAACAAGTGTTATTTTAAAATTAAACAAACGTATGGACCCTCCTGTACTAGTGAGTGTGATGATGACAAATAGTGTTATCGTCAAACTCATTGATAGAGCTTTGACTGAAGTATCTGACTCCATGCTCAATATATTTAAAAATCGGTAAAATATGACGAAGTGACGTTTTGAAAAACCGCGGGATGTTTAGCAATTCAGTCCACTTTTTCGTATTTGCCATTTCTCTGTTCGTCGGTATCTATGTTCCAAGGGCTATTCACTTGCATAAATATTACATCCTAATCCCACCACAGAAACCCTTTTTAAATACAAAATAATTTCCGCTGAATAGGATAACATACGTAGACAATGGACTGTTTTTCGTTCCTCCTGAAAAATATACTTCGATGGACTTGGGACATTTTTCAATTCAGGTCTTCAATTGAAGTGTGCAGGAAAGGAAGGGTGAGTCCAAGAAAGGTGATTTCTCGTAATATGCATTTTGAAGTCTTATACTCACATTTACTTCCATTTGTTTACTGTTCTAAAAAGAGCCATAACTTGTGGATTATTTGTGATTTTGAATTTAAAATTTTCTAACGGTTAGCTGTCATTGTTTAGCCCTTGTTATGAGTGTAAACTCATTTTTGTTTCAAAAAATGAACCTTCCCCTTTCTTAGTCTGTACTCTTCAATTACGTAACATTTACTTGAAAATCCTGTATACGTTCGATACACAAGATGGTTCCAAAATATTCCTAATTTTCCCCATATTCAAAACATCACGTTACGACAAAATTTCACAAATCTTGAATTACTTGCTTACTCAAATACGTACTAAACTTTGTGGAACCGTAAACAAAGTTTACGACATATATTACTATATTTCATAATTATTTGAGATACTAATCACTCTTACTTCGTATTTAACCGTGGCTATAGTCAAGGAACACTCGTTACCAACCCTACAAACGTCATAACAATGATCGCTACGAACCACCAGAGACTAACTTTACATTTCGATCCAATGGATGTAGCTGATAATGACCATTGTTCAACTTACTCAAGAACCTTTAGGCCATGATGCTGGTTCCGATGAGATCACTCAATCATTCACTTTGCATAATATTAAATTGTTATTTTTTCTCTACGGCTAGAGGTTACACCTATAATGGCCGGTAAAAGTTTGTGAAAAAGGACTAATAATTCTGTTCACAGACTCTGTAATATCATAGCACAGAACGTTACAGCAAACAATTGAGTGGGTTTCAATGCTGAATAGATTTAGTTTTCCAGGCATGATGGTGATGGAGGGGGGACAACTTATTTCTTCGTATTTGAGTCCCTGTTGAAATTAGATTTTAATCAGTGTCAGTAATTGGAAACCATGAATAGCTCTACTGCTTTATTATCTTTTACATATCATCGAATACGTGTTGATAATTCGAATGGTTTATAGAACAATAGGAGAATAAAAAGAAAAGAGAGAAAAGTTAGAAAAAGAAAGGTGGATATAACAGATAGAATAAAGGAAAACATTCATTTCTATTTTTCATCCACAAAGGACGGCATAATGTAATATTGCTAATGGAGACTGGTAGCAGTGATTGAGTAGCACATACCAAATATCAAACAAAGCTTTATATGAACGTGCGGATGAATGCGCTAGATTTTTTAGTTCTTTTTTAAATTCGTGCCTGACTGCATTTCTTTTTTTTTTTTTAATTTTGGAGCAATTGTTCTAGCTATTCTCCATTACGTGGAGGAATAGTCTTTTAGAATGTTCTGGTTTGGTAGGAAGAATGCTTTGTTTGCATTTAAAATGCACTGAGGGAATTTTATGAAGTTCCAAAACAGAAATATTTTCTTGGGAACAAAATCTAATCACGAGAAATCTAAATTTGTCACGTGTTTGTTGTAATGATGTGAGCATTTCTGGAATGGAATCAAATCTTTACTAAATATTTTTAGTCAAATGTATATCGTTTCAAGAAACAAAACCTTTTTAAAGCAACATATTTATCTATCACCATAACATAATCACGAATGGATGGAGACCTGCTTTCGAACGTTTAGTTACTTTTCGTGGCAGGAACGGAAGTCCAATACACTCTACCACACTAGGTTTACACTAACACAAATACCGTTTTCCTTCTGTTAATACACGGAATCGTTCACTAATATTTAACAGCGGGTGACCTGTTATTCACAATAGGATTGGTGTGCTTTTGTTGGTGTCATGTTGTTTGGTTACTGTTGAGAGTCAAACGATGTAATCAGCGGTTCTGTAAGGCTATTACGAACTACAGGGGTTTTGTCTCGTATGTTACTACGTGTTGTCAGTTCAGCAGAAAGCGAACGATAATCTAGGTATTGTAGTAACATGGTGAGTAAAGTATGATTGAGTTAAAGCAACCCAAAACGAAATGTAGTCGAAGATGAAATATCAATATATGTGCAAGGTAGTTTCAAGGTATTCAGAAATCGTATTTCTTCAAAAGTTTTATTTAATTCCAAAATGTTGTTCTTATTTAACCGGTGTGCTGTAACACACAGAAGAACGAGCTTCGTGAAGATTAAAATAGGTTTTTAGGTAGATTTCAAAGAAAAATATACCTATTGAGATCGATACGATATGAAAGTATATATATTAACACGCTAGCGGCCATAATTTTGAAGATATTTGAACCAAATTTTTATATGTTATTTCTAGGCTTAATAGCTCGGGTAAGTTCGTTAATGAGCAAAATCGGTAGCCATCTTGGATCCAAAATGGCCGCCGAACCCATTGTTGTATATAATACACAGCCTAAACCGCTGGGGTTATTCAAATCAAATTTGGTATAAAGGTACAACATCACTGTTTGATTACGAAAATGTTACCTAATGAGTTCAAAGACGCCATCTTGGATCCAAAATGGCGGAAGTAAGAAATCTATTTTCCATATCGTTTGAGCTAGAGTAACGAAATTTCGCATAAAGGTGTATTGTCACTAGTAGTTCAAGAAAATATAACGAAATGTTGAAAATGTCGCCATCTTGGATTCAAAATGGCCGCTGAACCTATTGTTGTATAGAATACACAGCCTAAACGGCTGCAGCGCTAGAAATATTTAATTTGGTAATACTATACATTATCATTTTTATGTTACTAAAATATTACATGATGTATCCAAAGACGCCATCTTGGATCCAAAATGGCGGACCTAAAAATCATTTTCCACACCGTTCGAGCTAGAGATACGAAATTTGGCATAAATGTGCATTATGACGAGTAGTTTAGGGAAATATTACATCATTTGGGAAAAGTTGCCATCTTGGATCCCAAATGGCCGCCCAAAATCCCATTTTGGACACCGTTTGAGCTGTATAAATGAAATTTTACTTAAAGTTGTACCATCACAAGTAAATCACGACAATAAAAGAAAACTTTCAAAAAGCCGTCAACTTGGATCCAAAATGGCCGCCCCAAAAACAAAATTTCAAAATCATTGAAGGTAGAGAAAAGAAATTTTCTTTGAAGGCGTATGACCAAGAGTAGGTTACAATAAATGGGGCAAACCTCCCCTTTGGGGGCGCATCCCCCGTGGGAGGGTACAGATGGATAACATGGTGGTGTAGTGCTGCAGTGAGATTTTGGTTAAGATAAAGGAGGCGCATCTTCTCAAAAGCACTGAAGTTGGGGGGCGAACCTTCTACGGGGGTCTGGGGGCATCTCGCCAAGCGAAACAAAGCGAGTATATATATATATATACTGAAATAATAAGAGAAACAGCCAAGGAGATAGCAGGTAACAGAAAGAAAAAAGAGAGCAAAATCTCAGAAGAAACTAAGCTCTTGATGAAGAAAAGAAGGAAAATGAAAGAAGAGGAGAATTGCATAAAGAGGATTGAGTACAAAGAACTAAATAAAACCGTAAGAAAGAAAATAAGAGAGGATGTACGAAGATATAACGAAAATCTTGTTAGAAATACAATCGAGGAAAACAAGAGCCTGAAGAAAGCCAAACAGCAGCGCATGATAGGGAAAAAGCAAATAATTGCAGTTAAGAGACCAGACGGGACCTTAACACGAAATAAATAAGAAATTATAAACATATTTGAAAATTTCTACACAGAATTGTACTACTCCGAGGATGAGCTAGGAAATGAAGATTCAGAAGAAATTGATGTTGATGTCAAACACGTAATGAAAGAAGAAGTGAATAAAGTACTTCGAGGGATGAAGAACGGAAAATCACCGGGAGAAGATGGACTCACAGCAGAGATGTTTAAATGGGGAGGTGAAAAAATGAAAGAGGAAGTTGCTAAATTATTCTCAATGTGCCTGAGGAAGAGAGAAATACCCAGAAGTTGGAACAATGCCGTTATCATTTTGTTGTGCAAGAAAGGGGACAAAGAACGCGTAGAAAACTACAGACCAATTAGTTTACTGTCAGTCCTATACAAAATGTTCACCAAAGTTATTTTGAATCGTATTGAACGAGACTTAGATTTTAACCAGGGAAGGGAACAAGCCGGATTTCGTCATGGATTTAGCACAATGGACCACATACAAACATTGAATGAAGTTATGGAAAGGACTAATGAATATGAA
>JAGDQP010001200.1:0-31574 GCA_022664845.1 Lepisma saccharinum | reverse complement strand
TAATGTACAACCAACATGCTGCAAAGAAGGAAGTGAAGATTAACGGAGAGACAATAGGCATAGTTGATGAGTATGTTTACCTAGGCCAGCTTAAAACATCGAATGCAAAGTTGACTGATGAAATAAATAGAAGATATAAAATGGCGTGGAGTTCTTTTGGAAGACTACACTTTATTTTCAAAAGCAAACTTCCAATGTGTTTGAAGCGTAAAGTTTATAATCAATGTGTCTTACCTGTAATGATGTACGGCTGCGAAACTTGGACATTGAATGCGCAAACGACTCAAAGATTGAGAGTCACACAAAGAGCAATGGAGAGGTGCATGCTAGGAATAACCAGGAGGAACAGGAAGAGAAATGAATGGATTCGCGCACAAACAAAGGTAGAGGATGTAATCAAGAGTGCGAAGAAGATGAAGTGGAGATGGGCCGGTCACATAGCTAGACGAACAGATGGAAGGTGGACGACAAATGTACTACAGTGGATTCCTAGAGAAAAGAAACGACCGAGACGACGTCCAAATGTAAGATGGGTAGATGAAATCAAACGTTTTTCAGGAGCTACATGGATGAGGATATCAGCAGACCGAGATATGTGGAAAGAAAAGGGGGAGACCTTCATCCAGCAGTGGATAGAAAACGGCTGAATATAATGATATATATATATATATATATATGTCTTGTGAGGTATCGTTGAACAGCTCTTGATGAATAATCTACAAAACAATAAATAGTTTCTCTATAGCTCTCATTTAAGGCGAGATTTGAATTTTTGAAAAAAAAAAACTTCGAGATCTACCTCAGCCTGTAGGCCTAACGAAAGGGATTTTTTTTATTAGGCTCAAAGTTACTATGAACAGTCATTGCACAAAGTGTAAGTGTACAAGTTTCAAATGTGGTCTATCTCAAGTCTCACATTTTCAAACATTACTGATGTTCTTTAAGCTGCCCTGACCCAACAATATCTTTTAACATATTACACTACATAGTTTGTAGGAGTTAGTAACTAAAATAGCATCGTTATAAACTTGTCAATAAGAAGTATATATATAAAAAATAATTTGGTTTAGGTTAATTTTTCTTTCGTCCGCTGAAGAAACGAATTGCGAAAATCAGTTGTTAGTACTTCATTACTAAATGTAAGTACAACGAAAAGAATAGCTATTAACACCGATAGCCCAAATATATTCCCTAATTAGGCGAAATACCAATACTTGCAGGTGCTGACCAAGTACTAAAGGTTAGCTCTATTGGAAAGCACAATTTCTTTCTGCAATCAACCAAGTTCACATTTTGCAAGTATTTATTCCATGCATTACCAAAATTAGTATACTACTGTTTCAGGACTGTATGTCGATTATATATAAAGTACTGACGATTTGGGTAATTGAATTCATCATTCGTATCTTGGATGGAGAAACCTGAAGTTAACCCTACCCAAATTAAACTCAAATACGTTATTTAGACTGATTTCTTTTGTTTTAGTGAATCGTGACTGATGTGGGATGTGTGTGAAGTGCTAATGATTCGGTTCGTATACTGCATAAAAGTACTACTAAAATACTCAGTGTTGCCAGATTAAGTATTTGGCTCTATTCTGGGTTCGCCCAAGTTTATATTTTGAAATTTATGAAAATACTCTGCTTGATATAATAAATTATTTCATTCATCAATATTTCATGCTAATTCATGTGTCTGAGGTATGGAGAAACTATAAATTGTATAACAGACGTAATTTACGAATCCTATGGAAACTGTCCATATACGCATTGAGTCAATAGTCTATTCCTTCATTCATCCATTTGTTCATTCAATAAATGTAAATAAATGAAATTTACGTAAGGAAACTGTTATCGACAAACTTATCACAGTGCTCTGCGAAGGAACTTTAAAACCTTCGTGAGTTAATACATTAATTAGTGCATCTTTCCATCCATCCATTCATTCTTTCTTTCATTGTTTCATTCGCTCACTTTTGGTTGTGATTGAGTATAAATTTTATATCTAATATAGCAATTATCTATAAAATAAGGTTTAAATAATTTCAAGAAAGTTATGTGACAAGCTCGTACTTTCTCTTTGAATAAATTTACTGCCATTTCACAATTATATCCAAAAGGACCTAGGCAATTTTGTGTTACTATGTGTGGGTTTTACATGAAACAAAACCGCATTATATTGTCATTCTATACCGGGAAAGTAAGACTTTATCACTTTGTTTACCGAAGCATTATTGTAAAGTACAATCACGGGTATTAAGCAATTACAAATAAAGTATCTGCAGGTCGATGCGTTTAATAATATTCATATTCAACTTGGACATTCATGCATAAGAAATTGTTGTATCGCGTTGTACGTGTTGGTAGACGCGTAAAATTGTTACATACACGGAAAAAAGTTAATGTCGTTTACAGTACAGTAGAATTGAAGACCTTAACTGCAAAACATCCCACGTCCACTTTTTCGTATTTCCATTTTTCCTGTTCGTCGGTATCTATGTTCCAAGGGCTATGCACTAGCATAATTATTACATCCTAATCCCACCACAGAAACCCTTTTAAATACAAAATAATTTCAGCTGAATAGGATTAGGATAACACACCAAGACCTTGGACTGTATTTGTTCCTCCTGAAAAATAAATGCTCCGGTGGACTTGGGATGTTTTGCAATTAAGTCCTTCAATTCTGTTTTGGAAATTAAATCACCATCTTTGGAGTTATGTTGCGGTTGAAGAAACCAAAGATCATTATAATATAAATAAATTTAGTGGACTACCAAAGTGTAAGCATTTACTAGTACGGCAATTTGTGACACAGTACATAAAGCTTTCGGAGAACGTTCAAGCCTATACCCAAAGAGAACCAGGAATATAAACATTAATTGTGATAGTAAGGATTGTATGAGCCATTTGTTTGAGGGGTACTCCAGGTCGTTACTTAGGGTGTCCAGTACTATAGCGATATATCTTCCACTTGAGAAGTTGTAATTTTATTCGCTTTTCACTTTACGGGGAAACATAATCTCAGGTTCACAGGTCCCGTTATCTCAATATCTAATGCGATATCACTGGTGAGCACTGGGGCATTCCAGGGATCTATTAAGCGCCTTGGCATATGCTATGTATTGATTCAGTATCAGGAATTACATGCTTGTCCCTCGCGGGATCGTTCATAAATCAGGAACGTAATATTAGTTGCCATTCCGTCGAAGCTTTAGTTATGAAAGTCTCTGAATTTTAATTGTCCTTTACATAGAACGATTCCATTCACAATAACGGTTCATGTGGAGCGTCGTAGCCCTTCACCTAAGGAACGTTGGTACTCATCGTTGGCATTAGTTGCATTCTTATATTGTATCATGGCTATCTTCGTCCCAACGAACCGCAGTGTTATTAGTCCTTCCAGCTTGTTCAGGAGGAATAATCTCTGTGTTGCGATGCGAAGCCATCATTCAATGTCACAATTGCGACAGATCGAGTCACACCATTTGCGTGAAATTCACAGATGATATCCGGTGGCTCAAAGCGAATTATACGTGTGTACGACAGAAACACAATCACTGTGGGAATGCCCGCATTGCAAGAAAGAAAATGGGACTGCAAAGCAAAGTCAACCAGCCAAATCCACCCGCAGACAGTATTGGACATGATGAAATTGATAATGGATAGATTATCCGGATTAAGGATTCTAAATAGTCAAACGTTGATTCAAGGCAAAAGAACTAATTAACAATTAGAAAATTTAAGTAAACAAACAAGTCTCGATCAAACGAATGCACAGTTGAATAAATATCAAACCAGGTACGAAAAGTCATTTCATCACAGAACGCTTGGAAGCAATACAGAAGTAAACTCTGGTTATCTCAGGCAACTTTATCACATTGAAAACAGAAACACAAAATCAGCTTGAAAGCTTGAAAACCGTATGCCTCCGACGCGTCCAGGACTTACTTGTTAGATGAATCATTGAAACGGTTCACGCAACAGAGGGAAGAGGATGCCAAGCGGATGTTCGAGGAGATTCGAGACCATAAGACGGAAAGGAAAGAAGAAATGTGTGGGCTAACACTGTTGTTGTCCAGACGGCTATAATTGGAGACACGAAACACGTAGAAGAAACATTCGCGCCAAATTGGAAAAAGCTGTTGATGAGATGGAAAATTATGTCTCGAAGAGGGTAAAAGATTTATCATGCCAGGAATGTTAGAAAGAGAAAAAATATAACGATAACCAGTATCAGTCGTTATGGAGATTGGGGGAAACCAATTCATGTTCATTCGATAGGATGAGTAGGCGCATCGTCCAGTTATAAACCTCATTGCGGATTGGAGCAGAAACTGACATCCCTATCCAGAGCAGATTTTAGTAAAGGGATTAGAGGAAACAATAGCCATGCAGAACGACAAGATAAAATTACCGATCGCTCTCGGTTGTAAAAGCGAAGTAACTGAAACGGAACTGCAGATAGTTTTGGGGCCGAAACGAATTCTGATAGTAATGAGGTTGTGATACCTCTACCAGACAGCAGAGAGGTACGAGGAGTTAGGGAGCAAAGGTCCCTGGAGCGTATAAGGCAGAACGTATCGATAACGTGAAAAGCGGATATGCTGACAACGCAGAACGTGTGACTAGTATAACTTCCATCTCAGATATGTCATCACAACGTAGGTATGGCCGGAGCAGGGTGACTAAGATAGAATCTAAACGTGTTCCGACACGCAGTAGAAGTGTAACAAGGGGCGAAAATAAAAATGAAAAGGAACAATATGCAAGTTTAGGTCATTCGCCTACTAGGGAAAGAGTAAGGGTCCGACTTGCCGACTTGAAATCATTCGTGAGGTTTCCAGCTGAGAAAAACGAAAATAGGACTAGGGGTTTCACTAATCAATTCAAAACAGAGGCGTAGATTATGGGGATACCTAAAAGCAAATTGCTAAGCATTGTTTTTTTGTTTTTGTCTTGAGGAACGTATGATTATCGTGGTATCAATCAAATCAACAACACTTCGCTACTTATGAAGACTTCAGAGAAACATTCGTAAGTTATTACCAATCGGACAGCTTAACGTACATTCGGTTAACTCGGCTCCGATCTATTCTGTTTAATCCTAAAGTAGATTCTAGCATTGAGAATTTCGTCACGGAATGCTATATGTAAATAAAAGAACTAGATACCGCATGTTCAGAGGCTCATGTATGCAACGCTATAACTCTCTTGCTGTCAGTCAATTGCCAAAGGCAGTTCGCATCAGTAAGAGTAATAAACCTGAACGACATGTTGAAAACAATCCGAAAACTGGAATTAATATATGACACCACCGAATCGCGTCGAGGTGTAGAAGTCAACTTAATGCAAGAAAAATCGTCGATAATTGCTACTTATTACCGAGTAGAGTATATTGAGTTCAACTCGGAAAAGAAGAAAGGCGACACTGCACAGTTAGTCCGCGAAGCTTAGAACATTGTTCATAGTAGGTCCCGATGGAACAGCGGAAACAAGAGAAATGGTAGAAGGCATTGCCGGAGACGAGGATACCGTAGGCGAGGACGAGGCAGAGACACCTACTAAGATCAACGAAGGAAGTATAACAATGGAAAATCTCCCTCCAGATCCGAAGAAGAACCGGAACATAAGTCATGGAACAGAACAGATGAAGAACGAGGAAGGAGATGATCTCCTCCGGGACCCCCAATAGAGTCCGTGACAAAAAGCTAAGAGATCCATAGTTACTAATGATTCAAGCAACTGGAGAAGTTGCCGAACAACCGACTCTTACAGATGGTAATATAATGACTGACGAAGACGACGATTGGTGGAGAAGTTCTTTTTATCATGTAAGTCTATAATCAATTATATTTGAAGAATGGGAGTATAACTCAGACGTTGATGATGCAGAGGAAGATAAGTTTCTTCAAGAGGTTACCAATGTTGAGACGAAGACAGCATTATTCGAAGTGAAAGTATACAGGAGCCAGCAACGGCAATTGATGACTCTGGAGCAGCGGTTTGTCTTTGTGCAAAAGATTTTTAAAAGAAAGTAAGCAAAAGTTTATCTAACACGAAGTTGATCCCTGCACGGAATGTGATATTGGTTGACTTTTCGGCTACCATGCGTAAATGCTTCTTTGGAGAAATTATTTTATCGTTAATTGTAGCTGGGAGTGAAATTTTCTTTCGGTTTTTTGTTAGTACGTTGTTTAAACTGGTTTAAACCAGTAGATATTAGTCGCACGCGATTGATTGACTAAATTTTGGGTCGAGCTAGATTTCCATACTGTGCAGGCCCGGATGAATATTAATAGGCAGTGTATCCATGCAAAAGGGAGATAACCAGGATGTAGCTACAAATACGGTTGAGGGAATCTGGAGTATACCACCTCTAATAGAAGATGAAGAGAAACAAGTACGAGTTGGGCAGCATATGATAGAAGGAGCCAGCCAGTTTGGGTGCGAAGTAGAAGACAAGGCGCAGCTCGGATGTGTTTCAACAAAGGCAATTGGCTACGAAGACAACCACCTACTACAAAAATGGGACTAGAATCTGTCTGAAGAACGAGACGTACAATGAAGTTAGGAGGAACGCCACTGGCGAAGCTGAAGTAATAAAAGGAGCTCACTCACAAGTAATAGAAGCAGAAGAGTTAATAATCTTGTACCACGATCAAATGAAGAAAAGTTGTGACCAAGGGAGATTAGCAGCACAGATAAGTCCTGGGAATATGACATCCAGCAAAATGTCCTACAGATAAGGAGCTTATTGAGGCAGTCACCAAAGTGGAATCTGATGCTAACAACAAATTCATCTAAACGAACAGGATAACAGCCCAGTGAGAGAATAACTGAATTTGACGTTGCAGAATGCAAATAAAGGACCATAGGAAAATAAGTTGGCAATGGTGCAATTACAACGAAGTAAAGTATTTGAGAAAGAAAATAGAAAGGCAAACCTAAATCTGAAAACAAGTCGTATAGTACAAGTCGGGGACTTAGTGTTTCTGAGAAAACATGCTCATAATGACGCCACCCAGGTCATCATACGTAAGATGTTGAAGGTATATCTTGGACTTTACTAGTGTTCACGCAAAATAAATGAGGAAGTAGTGGAACTGATTGACCCAGAGATGGAACCATCATTGGACACCAATCCCCAGAAAGGTGCGAAATATGAAAACCAACGAGATAAGCCTGAAACAAGTGGATAGGCATGTTAAAACAATGCGTATCAACAGAGGTGCTTCAGGAGATAAATACAAGGCTTCATGAAGATGGAGTTGTTGACGAATGAAGTGAACGAATAAAATAGTGATGGACAATTCTTAGTTCTGAATTGCTCGAATTCATTTATAATTATTTTGTATATAATATTAGTATAATGAGGTGTAACATAGTTAGTTACCAGGTTCCTTATTTTATATTTGAGTTTAAATTCGTCTCTTACAATTGATGGCCAACATTTGTTAGTTAGAAGTGGTATACGACAAAGTTAGATTTTCCAGGGATCCAAGTCCGTTTTGTTGGGCGCATTGTATAACCGGTGGAATTTTTAGTGATTTTTCATTAGAAAATAATGCATGTGCAACAGTGTGCTGAACAACCATTTAACGCATATTCAGAAATGTTAGAATGTGAATTGATTTAAAATATTTTTATTTTTAAATAAGTGCTCCCCGTGAATATATTAAGCTGCAGAAACCGTGACCACAAATATTTTTGGGTCACTGATCGGCAGGCCCGCCACTCAAAAGAGTGCGTGTGCACATACTGATCGAAGTACTGTGTGATGTCGTCAAGACGATCGGAAAGCACGTCCTAAATAAATAGGCTTAACAAATATTCCAAGACAAATATTCGTCCTTGTATTTCGACTTATGATATAAGAAACTGAGTCACGGACAATCATTTATGATAGTGAACGTCAACTCGAGAAGGTAAGGTATATTGCATTAATTATTTTAGAGAGGCCCGAAAAGGTACAGTGAATACGTACATACTTCATCGAACAAAAACAATCTTTGGCTACGTGCATATGGATTTCCAATGAAAAGTAACAATCAATATAATAAGATAATACGCGTATATTAATTAATCGTCAAAGATTTTTATATAATTTTGTAGATGGGTAAGAGACAATTCAATTGAAAAGACAATATATCTTCTTTTACTTTCATCTGCAGTGTGGATTGGTATTCGTGTGTATTGAAAACGTCTGGCCAAGTAATTTCGACAACAACAGAGAAAACAATATTTACCATTAACAGGAACTTAATTATCAAAAGTCAGAGTGCTTAATTCTCGTCCTTAGTACACCAAAGAATAAAAACATTAAATGCACAAGCGATGTGTAACTTATTTATGAAAGAATAAAAGACAAGAGTTAGGTTAGGAACAAATGGGTTATGCAATTTCGGTTATTAATAAAGTTGCTGTCATTGCACAATTGAAGACCTAAATTGAAAAACATCCGGTCCATTTTTTATTCATATTTGCATTTTTTCTGTTCGTCGGTATCTATGATACAAGGGCTATCCACTTGCATAAATATTACATCCTAATCCCACCATAGAAACCCTTTTTAACACAAAATATTTTCCGCTGAAAATGATAACATACGGAAACCTTGGATTGTTTTTCGTTCCTCCTGAAAAATATACTCCGGTGGACTTGGGATGTTTTTCAATTCAGATCTTCAGTTGTTTTGAAAAAAGATTTAGACAATTTTGTGTTACAAAATGCGATTGCATATGTGCAATGCGTATGTCTATTAAACAAAACCGTATTATATTGTCATTCTATGCAGGGAAAGTAAGACTCTATCACTTTCTTCACCGAAGTATTATTGTAAAGGACAATCACAGGTATTAAGTAATTACAAATAGTATCTGCAGTTCGATGCGTTTATTAATGATCATATATAGGGTTACCAAATTCTGTATATGAGAAACAGGCACATTCATCCCAGACGCTCTATAGTATATATAACGAGCGGCCGTGGTTGAGTGGTAGAGTGTTGGTTTAGCAATCGGAAAATTGCAAACGATCCCAGAAGCCGCCCATTCTGTCTGAGGTTTTTCCTCAGTCACGCAAGGATGGTACTTACAAATTAGATTCTAGCTGACTGCCTTCCAACATCCTCCTTCTCACTATAATCTGGCTGAACCGCCTAAAGGCCGTAAATAGCCCTGCATAGAAAATCCTGCCGCTGGTTTACCTGATCATACAACTCTAAGCAGCTTATTCGATAGTTAAATATACATTTAAATATTTCTTCAATTGTTAACACGTGCAAGCGATTTTGTTCCTGTGCATTCCACATTCATGAGAGGGAATACCCTTTCTATGTTATCATTATGACCATAAATACTGAAGACGAATTCGCACGTAATTGCAAATACTGCTCCAAACACTCGCACTGTCCAAAAAGCAAGTCAATTTCTCCTATTTAGAACTACTGGTCCAATTGTCCTCCTTCGCAAGTATTGTTTCTTGTAGATTATCTCTTGCACTTCAATCCACGCTGGTATGGAGCGCAGCAGCATCCGTTGAAAGACAGAAAAGTATTTCAAATGCATTATACACATCTCTAAATAAGCAGAATATGTTACATAAAACTTTCTCTCTTGAACATAATTGTTTTCTATATCTGAAAACGATACTACAGCTTCTGCTTGCCTAATAAACGATTTCGCCTTTAGATTGAGAAATACATCTTGCTTTCTTTAGTTTATGAGAGTATCCTCTAAACAGGGGCGTAACAATAATTGCTCGGTCCCGCCTGCAAAAATTGAATTTGGTCCGTCTGAAACAGAACCTACTCCTGGCCCTTTGCATCTTACTTCTGGAATTTCGAATAAAATTTATACTGGTCAAGTTATAGATTTTGTTAATATATTTTCTAAAGTTCTTTTCAAAAATTTAAGAGACTCATATTTTTCCGCCCTCACCCTAAAAATCACTGCCGCAATATTCTTCTAAACTACTTTTGACAAATCATAGCAACTAATAAAAATAACAAAATAAATCCTTTTATGACAGATATTTGTGAAGAGTTCGTGATATCGAAAGAGTACTTCCATGGGATTTGTACATGATACAGAATTCCTGTCAACTTAGAGAAAAAATAGACAATTCCAATATTTTGGAAATTTTTACTCCCATCCGTAACAAAGTACGTACTTGTTTTTTCCAGTTTTGAATAACCACTTGTTGGTATTTTATTGCAAACTGTTACTGTAGCAATACTGGAAGGTTTAGAAAAGTTGCCGCTTTTGAAAAGAATAAACTAATCATTTTTCAGTATAGTTGATTCACTTGTATTTCTAAAATTTAACTAAGTTTTATTTTCGACCAGTCATTGATTTAGACTGTATGGCTAAACGTTTCCTAAAGCAAGTAGTAATTCGGAAAAGTCGCCCATATTTGAATGCACTTTTTCCTTAGTAAATGCATTTTCCAGTATAGTTGAGAAAATTATTTAATAGATCACCATAATAAAAATATATGTGATACACACTAGTCAGTTTCCACGCTTTTTGTTCGGCTCAAGATAATCACTTGTTTTGAATTGACTAAAGAAAGGAAACACATTTTCAACTGAAGAATTAGCTTCTGTACATTTTATCAGGTGAGGGATCAAAAAGTCCTGAACAGGGATGATATTTCCACCTTGAACATTTTTCCTTTGCTTAGAATATGTTCTTGTTTTGATCCATCAATACATACCTATCTTTTCTCCCCGTTTCTTGACATCACTATAATGTAATCCTGGATACCTCTCTTGTCTTTCAATCTTTTCGCTACATTTGCCTCTAACATCCTGGACAAATAAATTCAGAGACTCCAAAAGTTTCACGGTGAAAAGCACTTCCACTTTTCCGTCTTACTTGCGTTTTTCGCTCTTTGAAGAATGTATTGTCACAAAGATCACTTCCAGGTTCTTCATTTTCTTCATCTATTCTTCTGCCCCCACATCTATGTTCAATTCGAGATCAGAGTCAACTGATACAGAATCCAGTTAGTCTTCATTCAGATTAAGAACAGCATCATTAATGAACGCCATTTCATGTCAAGAAACTCTTGTCCACAACATGATGCCAGAAGATTAAAACGATATGCAGAAGCCGAGGCTTCTACGCCCACCAAGTTCAGGCTGAATGCAGCAGAGAAAACGTAGATAGCAAACTCATTTAGTTGATTGATCCGTGCTTGCAATCCAGTATAACATCCGGACATATTTGAAGCATTGTCATAAGACTACGGTAGTTTAATAGTGGAATTTCGTTTCCATTCAGGGAATATACAACAGTGTGTGTTAGATTTTGCGCTTTCTGAAGAAGATGGGGATGAACTTGATGTCTACATTCTTCCCAGTACAAGTTTATCATTGGACACTATTACTTAATGAAAAAGCTTTATGCACTAAACAATACAGCCTAGATAGTTTGCTATCTACAAATTATTTTCTAAGCGCTAGTTCTAAACAGCAAATTGCATTCACATGAGAAAAGTGAAAGAAACATGTCAGAAGCAGTAGAACGTGTACATCCCATGAACTTTCTATGGTCTACTTGTAGTAAGATTATTCTGAAATCTGAATCATGTTTGTCGGTATTCACCTAACAATTGTCATTGCTTATAAGGAACTGACAAAAGTACTTTTTCAAATTGATGAAATATGATCATATTAAGAAATTTGAAAATACAATGATTACAAGAAATATTTAGATTAGCATGCCCCCTAAGCTTGGGGGACCCTGGGGATTACCAACTGTGCCAATGCATTAAGGTGACCCAGCAGGTAAGTGCTCGATTGCATTACAAATCTAATGATCGTATGAAGTCAGGTAGCGGAAGGAACTTTTAGTTATTACATGTTCAATGAGAAGGCCGTTCAGGGTTATGGGAAGGATATTTCGATAAGGATAAAAACGGGCCCGGCTGCTTTCCAAGCCTTGCAGGCCCTAAAGTTACGCCACTGGCTCTAAAGCTATGACACTACTATCTGTCTTTCCCAGCTAAGCATTTCTCTGCTCAACACACTCATTTAACTGTATACAAACTATAAAGATATGGTTCACCTATTAGCGGATTTTCAAACGGGATTCTCAATATTTTTAGTCCTTTTACTTCCGATTCTGAGATAAATACTATTTAAGTGTATCATAAACTGGGAATACTCTCTCTGCTGCATCAAACTAAGATAGCCGTCTAGTTCTTGTATATGAAGAACTCTATGGACACGGAATTTCACTTCCCTATCAGAGATATGTATACATACTGGACTGTATAAAACGCATGATTATATAAAAAAATGCATCAGGAGATAGCAGACAGGGTCAGGTAACGGTTTACAGGTTGCAAATGAAACTAGTATCTTCATTGTTTAAAGTTCCATCAACGGAGAATCTCTACGTACGTTGCTGACTTCAAATTGTAAGACAAAGAAAAACTGGAGTGGATAATATCTAATTTGAAAGAAAACACAAAAACCCGAAGAACACACAAACAGGGGTTCCGAAAGCATCTTTCGAGACAGTTAATTCTTCCATTAACAACCGGAACGTCTGGCAACCCTATTCATATTAAACTTGAACATTCATGCATAAGCAATTGTTCTATCGCACCAAAAGTGTTCGTTGAGGCTTAATATTGTTATATACACTGAAAAAAGTTGATGTTGTTTACGAAACCATCTATTATTCGAACGATAATGCAGTGGGAATTGCTTGCGCAAATTACATATTTGTGAAATGCAAAAGAATAGAGGTCACAAAAAATTGCGTACAGTATTAACATAAAATATTCTTACACTATACACATTTTTAGCGCACCCGTATGAACGTCAGTGAATTAGGGAAAATAAAGGACTTGTCCTGTCTGTCTGACTACCTCTCCCGCCTCCCGCCTAGACCTCAGCAACTACAATTCCGACAGAAATGAAGCATACACCGTTGGATTAGTCATAATCTGAAACGGTGGAGAAAGTTATAATTTTGGCTCTAAAATTGGCAGGTTCTTTTGACTCGCTTAGTACTCTCCATCTAGATGTTTCTTTGTCCTCCCCCTAGAGCTTAGCAACTACAAGATACACACAGCTGAATGATACACCGTTGGATCCGCCGTGGTCTGAAACGATGGGGAATGTTATAATTTTGACTCTAAATGTCTTTTTAATTGCTTGGTATGTTCTATTTCTGTCTCTCCAAATACAAATACAAATACAAGTAATTACAAATCCGACAGAGATGGGCCATACACTGTTCGATTTGCATTGGTCTCAAACCATGGAATAACCTATCACATAAGCTCTAAAACTGGCGGATCCTTTTCAATTGCTTAGTATTTTCCATCTGCATGTTTCTTTGTCCTCTTAGATCTCACTAACTACAAGATACACAGATGAATGATATACCGTTGGATTTGTCATGGTCTGAAACGGTGCGGAAAATTATCAGTTTGACTCTAAAACTGGAAAGTCGTTTTGAATCGCTTACTATTCTCCATTTGTGCCCTTAATAGATATCTGTAACTACAAGTCCTACAGATATGATCTATACATTTGGATTCGTCATGGTCTGAAACGGTGAGAGAAGCTATGAATGTGACTTTAAAGTGGCAGGTCCTTTTCAATCGCATAGTACTCTCCATTTATGTCCCTCCTAGATCTCAGCAACTATAAGTCGCACAGAGATGAATGATACACCGTTGGATTCGTAATGACCTGAAACCATGAGAAAACTTATAACTTTGTTCCTAAAACTGTCAGGTTCTGTCTAGTCGCTTAGTCTCTATTTGTGTCCCTCCTAGATCTCAGTAACTACATGTCCGACGGAGATGATCTATACACCGTTGGATTAGTCATGTTCAGAAACGATGAGGAAATCTATGAATGTGACTCTAAAACTGGCAGGGCAGGTCCTTTTTAATCGCTTATTATTCTTCATTTCTGCCCCTCATACATCTCAGTAACTACAAATGCGTCAGAGATGAGCCATACAGCATTGAATTTGTAATTGCCTGAAACCGTGGAATGACCTATAACTTTGATCCTTAAACTTATAAGTTCTTTCTAAACGCTTAGTATTCTCCATTTGTGCTCGTACGATATTTCAGTAGCCACAAGTTCGACAAAGATAAGTCATACACCTTTGGAATAGTCATAGACACCGGTGGAAAAATCTATGACTTTAACTCTAAAACTGGTAGACTCCGTTTGTCCCTACGACTTTAACTCTTTTCTTGGACGACTTATAAGATAATTTTAATTTATACGAGGGCGCTTTGGTTTTGTGAACAATACAACATTATTTAGCTCGTTAAGTTTATTTCACAGTGTATTTGGGATTTTATGATAACACAAGCTTTAAAAAAATCCCTTTCGGCAGGCCTACAGGCTGAGATAGATCTCGAAGCTTTTATATTTTTAAAAATTAAAATCTCACTTTATACGATAGCTATCGAGAAACTATTTATTGATTTGTAGAGGATGCACCTCCTTTATCTTATCCAAAATCTCATTCCAGCACTACACCACCATCTACACCTTCCCACGGGGGGCTGCGTCTCCAAAGGGGAGGTTTGCCCCATTTACTGTAACCTACTCTTGGTCATACGCCTTCAAAGAAAATTTCGTCTCTCTACCTTCAATGATTTGGAAATTGGGTTTTTGGGGCGTTCATTTTAGATCCAAGTTGACGATTTTTTGAAAGTTTACTTATATTGCCGTGACCTACTTTTGATCGTACACCTTCAAGTAAAATTTCATTTATCCAGCTCAAACGGTATGAAAAATGGGAATTTGGGCGGCTATTTGGGATCCAAGATGGCGACTTTTCCCAAATGATGTAATATTTCCCTAAACTACTCGTCATAATGCACCTTTATGCAAAATTTCTTATCTCTAGCTCAAACGGTGTGGAAAATTGATTTTTAGGTCCGCCATTTTGGATTCGAGATGGCGTCTTTGGATACATCATGTAATATTTTAGTAACATACAAGTTATAATGTACCTTGCTACCAAATTTGATATTTCTAGCTGCAGACGTTTAGGCTGTGTATTCTATACAACAATGGGTTCGGCGGCCATTTTGGACCCAATATGGTGACTTTTTCAACATTTCGTAATATTTTCATGAACTACTAGTGACAATACATCTTTATGCCAAATTTTGTATCTCTAGCTTAAACGATATGGAAAATTGATTTCTTGCTTCCGCCATTCCGGATCCAATATGACGTCTTTGAATTCATTAGGTAACATTTTCGTAATCAAACAGTGATGTTGTACCTTTATGCCAAATTTTATTTCAATAGCCCCAGCGATTTAGGTGTATTCTATACAACAATGGGTTCGGCGGCCATTTTGGTTCCAAGATGGCTACCGATTTTGCTCATTAACGAACTTACCCGAGCTATTAAGCCTAGAAATAACATATTAAAATTTGGTTCAAATATCTTCAAAATTATGGCCGCTAGCGTGTTAATATATGAATATATATATAAATATATATATAAATATATATATAAATATATATATAAATATATATACTGGGAGCTCCTGCATAGCCTAGTCGGTAGCGCGCTCGACTTCAGTGCTAGCGGTCCCAGGTTCGAATCCCGGTGGGAACTCAAAAATATCGGTGTTGACTCAGCATCGTGAGGACAATTGGGGAGCTGCTATGAATAAAAGACAATGGCGATCACAGTGAGAGCTTCGGCTCTCCTCTCCCAACAAATCTGGTCAGCGTGGGAGCAGTAGACCAACTCCTCCCTTCGGGGAGAGGCCTCATCCAGTAGTGGATTGAATATGGCTGTGATTTATTATTATTATTATATATACAGGTCCACCTAAAACTAGCACCTCAAATATCTCGGGTCCTATTTCACATAGAGCGTTGAAATAAAAAAAAGTTAATTACTAAGTTGCATATGCAAATCAAATGGTATTATTTTCAGTATCAGTGGCGGACCGGGAATACCCATACGAGGGGTCAACTTCAAAATTTTAAATGGAATGTGGGGTAACAATTCACTTCTTTGGAACAAGGAGTGAAAGTGGAACAACTTTCAGAGGAAACGTGTTGTAATATTACCTACGGTATGGCAGCTACGACAACCAAGTGTTATTGGAATGACAGTACGGCACCTCAAATTAACATGTCAAATATCTCAGCTCCTATTTCACATAGAGCTTTGAAATAAAAAAGTGGATTAGTAATTTGCATATAGCAAATCAAATGGTGATATTTTCAGTATAAGTGGCGAACCTAGTATATCCACTCAGGGGGTCAACTTCAAATTTTAAATAGAAAGTGGGGTAAATATACACTTCTTTGGAACAAGTAGTAAAATTGCAACAAATGAGGCGTATGCGCGAACAAAAGTCTATGCACTATCTTTTAACATAGCAAATAGACTTTTGTTTGTGCATACGCATCAATGTTCAGAGGATTTTTTTAAATATTTGCTACAATATAGCAGCTACGATAACCAATTGTTATTGGAATTATATTACTGCAACTCAAATAAGCCTGTTCGTCCTATACAGTCTTTAGTCAAGTTCGTTCCCCGTGTTAAAAATTTGTGTCATCAAGGCTAAGGGTGGGCCAACACTGTATCAACTGCCAGTGTTTCCCAACCCAATGGTGGGACCCATACTTGTACTTCATTGTCAGTCGGGTGCCCGGATTCTTTTAGTCACAGACTGTATGCGTAAAAGTTTGTCTGATTTAAAAAAAATATATATTATTCGTTAAGTTGTTTATAATGAGAGCGCCCGACGCGAGCTAAAGTAATACTCACTCTTGTAATAATAATATTAAGTACAGCAGTGGACACGTGCCGGACGGGTAGCCGTGCGGTCTACTTTGGTAGTCCAACGACTCGAAGGTCCCGGGTTCGAATTCCGACTGGGGCATGGATGTTTCTTAGTTTTAATGGCTAAGGCTCGAAACGTGAAGGGCCGAAGTCCAAAGTTACTAGACTGGCTCATATAAAAATAAAGTTTACCGAAGTTTTTCCAGTAACAATTTGCTGTCGTAGCTGCTATACCGTAGGTAATATTACAACATGTTTCCTCTGAAAGTTGTTCCATTTTCACTCCTTGTTCCAAAGAAGTGAATAGTTACTCCACTTTCCATTTAACATTTTTGAAGTTGACCCCTTGTATGGGCATTCCCGGTCCGCCACTGATACTGAAAATAATGCCATTTGATTTGCCATACGCAAATTACTAATCCACTTTTTTATTTCAAAGTTCTATGTGAAATAGGAGCCGAGATATTTGAAGTGCTAGTTTTAGGTGGACCACCCTGTATATGTATAAATACATAGATATCTAAATATATACATAGATATCGTACCCATCTCAATAGGTAGATTTTTCTTCGGGATCTACCTAAAAACATTTGTCCTTTTTACTTTGTGTGAGTAGAATTACTATATATTGAGACGCTTGCGAAAGCGCGCGACAGACGACTATTTTGATGACCAAAAGCAAGCACTATTAAAGTACACTCTATTACGTTATATAATGATTACGCGTGCTGTAGAATTCTATTTTGGAATTTGAATCGCCGTGTTGCGGTTGAAGCTAGCAAAAATCATTGAAATATAAATAAATTAATTGGATGTACAAAAGTACGAGCATTTATTTACTAGTACGTTAACTTGTGGCACAGTACATTACGGTTTCGGTAGAATGTTAGAGCCTATAGCCAGGAATATAAATATATATTATGATAGTGAAGGTTGTATGTGCCAGGTGTTGGAAAGGTACGCCAGGTCGTTATTTTGGGTGTCCAATACCACAGTGATATATACCAGTGGCCATATCACGACTGGTCAATGGTATTAGTGGCTTCACCCGACCTCACAACCCGAGGTCACCCGACCTCACAACTCTCGAATTGTTGCTGTGGATTTTCTTGAAGCAACTGCTTTATACAGAAAAAAATCGTGTTGTGAAATATCTGAAAGCCAGAATACTCGAATTCTCCCAGTGGATGTGATGTGCTTCTGCAAGCGCCCATGACTGGACTAGATTCCTGGAGCTCTGTACGCAACAAAGGAGAGCATACTGAAGACATTATGTAGCAGCCGCAAGAGCACACACGTTGATTAAACGCTGAGAAAACCGTTAAATTGCCGCCTTTTCAAGATTTTATTCACGCGAAAACGCCCATTAAACCAAATTTGCTTGAATAAACGGTTAAAAATCCAGGCTTTTAAAGGTTATCTCAACGTTTAATCAATCTGGGGTTTTTGGCCAGTGTACTGCTAACTATTGGCGCCAATAACTCCAACAACGTGACAGTTAGACCAAATCTGAAAGATTCTCGTGTTATTTGAAATGTCTCATGACCCAATTGCAGTTTGAAAAAAAAAAATGCCGTTCATCCAATATGGTGGATTTAAATATGTGAGGCAAGTTGGTTATGTGCAGCGAAATATAATCACCATATTAATTTGTAATTTGTCTGCTAAAATGTTTCATTTCTCTGTCAATTTGAGAAATATGAGTCTCTTCCTTACTTCACTTTAATATGCAAGTTCAAGTGTTATCACTAGAGAACATTTAGTATGCCGCCATTTTAAAAAATTGCGTACAGAATTATCCGATTCAAATTTAGATTTGTTCCTTTGAATTTCTTGGTCCCATTCATATCTTAATTTATCACTAACTTTGAATTCTTAAAACTTCAGGTGTACATACTGCAAATTACATGAATCAACCATTTAAAAAAAAACATTCGTAAAAAAGTGTAGCACCAAAACCAAGATGTCTACCCAAGTTTTTCTGAAATTAATAATAGTCCGCAACATACCAGGTGTGTAAATATGCACCCGGAATTTGTGCATTGACGGCGTTAGCTGTCACTGCGGTTACCGTAAAACTACGTCATTGGCGCCACTTGCTTGTTTTGGCTGCTGATAACGATTTGCAACTCACAACAAGACAAGTTTCATGTCATGGTGTAGTGTTTAATAGCTTTGAACATGGCGCAATTTGTACCTACAAACTACGATGTGCGGACAGCATTGATTTTTTGTTATCATTTGAAGAAAACTGCTGCAGAATCGCATCGCATGCTTGTCGAAGCTTATGGTGATCATGCTCTTGGTAAGTCACAGTGCTATGCGTGGTTTACAAAATTTAAAAATGTCGATTTTGACGTGAGAAACGAAGAACGTGGAAGAACACCAAAAAAAGTTTGGAGACAGCGAATTGCAAGCTTTGTTGGATGTCAAACGCAACAACAACTTGCGGATCAATTAAATATGATACCAGAAGCAGTTTCCATACGTTTGAAAGCCATGGGCAAGATTCAGAAGATGGGAAAATGGGTTCCACATGCATTGACTGAACGACGGCAGGAAAACTGAAAAAACACTTGCAAAATTCTACTAGCCAGGTACAAAAGGAAATCATTTCTCCATCAAATTGTGACTGGTAACGAAACGTGGATCTATGTCGAGAATCCTAAGCGTAAAAGATCATGGGTTACTCCAGAAGAACCGGCGACATCGACTGCAAGACCAAATCGCTATGGTCAGAAGACAATGCTTTGTGTTTGGTGGGATCAGAAGCAAGTGATCTATTATGAACTGCTGCAACCTGGCGAAACCGTTAATACCCAACGTTACCGACAATAAATGATCGATTTACATCAAGCTTTGCGTGAAAAACGACCAGAATATGACCAAAGACAACATAAAATGATTGTGCTTCACGATAATGCACCCTCCTACACAGCAAAACCGGTCAAGGAAACGATTGAGACGTTTGGCTGAGAAATCCTTCCTCATGCGGCTTACTCACCAGACTTGGCGCCTTCCGATTTTCACTTATTTGCATCCATGGGACACGCAGTTCCTGACCAGCGCTTCATATCTTACGAAAATGGCTTTTTTTGGTCTGGCATCCACACATTGCCGGAACGATGGCAGAATCGATAGCGATTGCTAATACTTCGAATAAAATAGTTCTTAGCATTGTCATCCAATCATTGTGTCTTTTCTGTACATAATTTCCGGTTTCATTTTTACGCACCTGGTAAATGCTCAGTGAAACTTTGCTGACCTCAAAATTTCTATGGCTGTATAGGGTTGATCCAGAACTATATACGTATTTACTTGGAAACATGTGAAAATCAACAACTCTAAACAGAAAGTCTAGAAAACTACAAGGTAAACTATTCCTGACTTGTGTGTAAATAATTTTATTTTATTACCAATAAATAGCACTACCATACGAACAATTCAAACAACTTTTGTCTGAATTTAACTTAAGAAAATATCTTAAACGTTGGAGAGTGTGTTTGCACAGTTATTTTGAGATTGATCCCAAAGATTCTAGATTCTAGGTTTTTTATCGACCGTACTAAGGTATTCGAGACTTTCTATCAGACTGAACGAAGAGAACTGTGTTTTTAAAGGCTCTGACCACTACCTTCAATTTCCTTCTTCCATAAAAGTGCTAGTTTAGGGACGTCATGCCTTAAACGTCTATCGAGCTTATGCCGTCGCTGCCAACCTTGTACAAATGAATGCTTACAAAAACACACTCGACATTCTATATATCTATCTATCTAAGTAAATATTATGTTTGCAATGTATTGTTGAAAATACCCGGAACGTGGTTCAACATTATCAAAGCTAACAAAAGGAGTAAAATATGTTCAAATGACTTTTGTGATAACAGTAGAAACTAATGACAGTACTCAAGAAAGTATTAGGGAACCAAAAGCAAATAAAAAGAAACTACAAAACGAGGTCAAATATAAGGAAATTATGTCCTTGCTTTTGTTCTGCTCTTTCTGTTTGAACTTTCTCTTAGGTAAACAGTTCACTCACACGAGAAATTCAAACATGATGTTTACTTCTAAGTAGAAACACATTAAGATATATGTTTGTTTAAGGAGGACATTCAATAGCTATTATCCTTCACGGAAGCATGTTATTTTCCGTGTTTTTATTTTAGCTAGTTGGAAAAGGATCTCCCCAATACACACACACACACACAGAAACATTTTTATTATATATATATATATACCATTAATGTGTACAAAAAAATAAAGGTGAGTACCTGAGATAGAATTAAGAAAAAGTTGAAAAAACGGGTGTCGAATATTCAGTACTTTTGGAGCTATAGGCTGCCGAATGTGTGGGACTTAAATGAACTTAAGAGCTGGTTATTTCGAATACAAAAAATTCGGAGACAATGTTCAGAAAATATTAGAGGAAGTTACATTCCGGCTATCCAAAAATGCATATTTGAAAATCTTACAAAGAAGGCGAAAGGGATTCCACAAACCAAAAAGGGGATTCCCAAAAAAATCTTCGGAGTAATTTAATGTCAGAAATTGTATAAATAAGACGGCTTATAGACAGGTAACAATAATTCGTTTACCGCATATTCACATTTCAAGTAGATTACGTACGCGGAGCGATTGTTAAAAATCGTGAGGGATTACATAACTTTCAGGAGTATGATTCAATGAACAGTTAGACTATTTGTCCCAAAACAGACAGTGTGTCATTTCTCAGTGGAAATGGCGGTGATCATGTGAATAACAGATGCAGCGTAAGGTAAAAGGTGACCCCGTTGTCGGGTGGGCAGTGCGCGGGTCACGATCCTTCGGTGAAGAATCCCGGCTGGGCCATGGAACCTTGTCAACATTTAGAACTGTACAACTTTGAACCGAAAATTGCCCGTATCATTATTGACTAAAAGCACTAGAAATGAAAAATTGAGGACTGAATTCATTAAACGTGTTAATCGAAATGACTTGAAATTGAAAAGAAGAAGGAACGTTCATGTGTATTTCAAAATCTAGTTGATAGAGCATACATAATATCCTGAAAGGATATCATCATGTGATTCTCTCTGAATTTGTAAGGTACCTTAAAATATTGAAACCGAAATCGGAAAAGACTGAATTTCTATGCAAAACCAACAGCAAGAGTTCAATTGCAGTTGGCTCTCCTACTTAACAGGGAAGAAAACACAATAGCATAACTACTTGTTGAAGACTAGTAGACATTCTCCTTTCTACCTGCGTGTTGGTAGGAGGGCACTAATTATGTCCCATCTTATCAGGGTTGAGCGGGAACAACGTAATGCAGTGTGTCTGTGCTAGTACACAAACTAAGAGCTGTCATTTCCTTTCTTTCCCCAATAGCCGAAGGCGGCCGACCATCTTTGTATAGCAAATGGCGCTGCGAGTGAGAGGGCATGAATAGAATTCTGGTATAGCTTTCGATATTTGTGTATATGTGTCTCTATTGTAGGAAGTAAAATAAAAGTAAATGAGAACCCCCCACTGATTTAATTTTCGATGTTGCAAGCGTGATCAAAAATAAACTTTACCCTTCGGAGCTAATTGCAGGTGAAAAAAAGCATCATCGGCTGTCAGATTTGAATATCGGAAAAGGGACGATATTTTCATCTTCAGGTCTTACAAGGAAGGTTCGCCAAGTGTGTGATTGTGCGAAAATTGGTACACCGATTTGTGTGAAAATTGGTACACGTATCGAATATAATGGAACACGTATTTGACCGTTTTACGGAGAAACGTTTTATGGGACCACCCCCTCCTCCTCGGAACGTCGAAAACTACAAAAACGGAAGAACAGAACGCAATGTGAAAACACTTCGAATGATAAACAATTTGGCATGCGTATACTACATAAAAAATAATGCAACATGTATATTTGCATATCTGCGAAAAGGGTTTGATGGATAAACCCCCTTTAATCTGGCTTTCGTTTTCGTTTATTTTGGACCAAACTTCATTTTTTGTAGTTTTTTTTGAAACGCTGTTTTCTGCAGATATGCAAATATACATGTTCCATTATTACGCAGTCTTCATGTGCCAATTTGTACAAAAATCGAAGGGTCTTCATTTTGGATGTTTCAGAGGAGGGAAGCGTCCCCCTCAATCCCTTTTCCCGCAAATATGGAAATATATGTGTTAAATTATTTTTTATGTAATCGTGTAACATTTCTCACTGCGATTGCAATGTTCTAACTTGGCTTTTTTGGTCCATTTTTACTTTCTCACTTCATGTATATGGAAGGAAAGTATGTGATCGTGAAAAAATTCGACATCGAGATTTTGGCGGATCTCCACGTTTCATGGACACCAAGAAAGTAGGTTTCGCGATTTTCTCTCTCTCTCTCTCTCTCTCTCTCTCTCTCTCTCTGTGTGTGTGTGTGTGTGTGTGTTCGCGTCAGTATAGTGTCTCTTGACGTGGAGCCTAATCGGCTCGTTCGATTTCAATTAAACGGTTTTTTTGGAATTTTCTTTTCAGCCAATCAGGAAAGGGTAGTTCTGTGATTGGTCGAAGTCAATATCTCGAGAACGGCTTCAAGGATTTCGATCCTAGTTTGTCAACGCATAGTACCTATTAATGGTACAAAAACTCATAGGGTGATATGACCCCCAAAATTTCTGGACGTCTTCAAATAAGGGGGGGGGGAAGCTTTTGAAATATTTTGAAAAACTATTATTCGAATCTCAAATGCTTTCCATTGAATTATAAGTGTGTCAATTGATTTTGATTCCTCATCATAAGTTCCCAAACTTTGATTTTCATCATTATTATTATACGCTTTATATTAACTTGCTCTGTAATCATGTGTCATCTCTGATACAGAACTTGTAATTAATTTTTAAATCACTTCCGATCATCCGATTTCTTTGAAATTTTGTAAACTTGCTTGCCTCTGATGACAATACAATATTCAATCATTAGATACACGACAGAATAATCCAATTAACTGTAATTAATTAATTAAAATAATTCGAAATTATCCGAAAATAAACGAAACGCCGCACCTATTGTGTGAACTTTGGGTAGCCTATCTCACAGGGAGTTTAATATTCATCTACTATACATAATAATAATTTAAACATTTTGTTGCGGTCATAGGTGGTAATTTAAAAAGTGATTGTAGGCGTTTCAAAATGGCGGCAATGCGGTACCTAGTCATAGGCATTTGAAAATGGCGGCAAAAAGGAAAATGGTAGCCATAGAGGGCGTATTTTTTATTCACTGATGCCTAACAAATTCGTGTAAATAAGCTTTTGTTTAAAATAAATAAAACGTTGTTTGGGCCCTATTTGAACATTTTTTTTGTTAACCGCAAATAATGATTTTTTTCTGTGAAGTGATCCATTTAGAATAGTATTTCGAATTACTAGAAATCTGTGAGTGCTTTTTCTGTGTGCCTGTACACAATATGCTCAATGCATCATTTCTTTGTTGGCAGCTCAGTAAACTAACGAAAAAAAATATTTATTTGTAGAACCAAAATTCTGACAGACTATCTCTATAGGAATTTCGCGTGCCCTCAATCCTCTAACACAAGCCTACTTCAAAAATTTTACGCGTAAAACCCTGCAAAATACTACTTACGCCTCCACAATTTTGGCTTTGCCCCCTTCCTCCCCTGCTCAAACAAATTCCTGGAAGAATCCATTGTTGTAGATACAATTGAAGGAACATTACAATGTCACTAAAATGTTAATACGTTAAGTTCAGAATTTTACATTCAGGTTCAAAGTAATCTATGAAATATGCAGAATGTTAAACAATCTGAAAATATGAATAAAGGGAGAAATGAAGCATATAACAGATGACTCTAAGAGTGAGTTTTTATTAAGTTTTTTTCTTCAAAACAATTGAAATACAAAGTAAAGATAGAGGTAGAAATAATAGTAAAAATAAATAGGAACAGTAGTGTGATCACAGTCATAAAATATTACTTAATTAGAGGATAATACCCTCTTTCCGGCTTGAGCTTGTCACGCTTTTTACCGGTTTCAGGAAGTTTATGGCAACCCTGTATTGGGGGACATGTTACCCTTATTACGCCTGTTTTATGTGTGCAATAAAGACAATAATACCCTAAACCTACGACGTAGCATCCCGCTATAAGCAACCATCAACGGAAATTTTTAGTTGGGGCCTATTTATACAAGAAGAAAGCAATGAGCCTAATTTTATATCTCATCACTAGGAAAGAAATGTGCTAAATATTTGCTTTATGTACTAAACAGCTGACTTCGCAAATCAGTTGTCGAGCGCTTGTAATGAAAGCATCTCTTTGAATGACTAAATATTTTCAGTCCAGCCATCTGGTGTCTGTGAAATGGGGAGGTCATTACATGCCAAATAAATACTGGTTTGGTACAATTCTCAATTCGACCGTCTGAGCTTTCCATCTTATTTTTGAAAGATTTATATTGTTTTGATTTTCTTTGAGCCCCGTACTCACTAATTACAACGATATCTACATTTATGAGGTCTTCTTGATACAGATACGCTTTTTCTCTTCGTAGGACGTTCATCATTTGATTCCATATTGGCGAATAAGTGAAAAACCCTACAGTTCATATATGCGAGTATAGCTCATGCGCTATTCCGACACTGTGATTACAGCCAGCTATGACAAACTCGAAAACAATCATACAGTATACTGTTGACAAGACAATTCAGTCCTGCTAAGTACTAGGATTCTTCTTTAGACTGAATGAACAGAAATTCCCCTGGGATTTGACCTCAAAACGTGGTCTCAGGGGCGGGCTTCCTGCGTATTCTTCCCTTCCTACCTCTCAGAAATCTTCCGGTGGGTGAGCCAGTGGTTGCAAAGTAAGTATATAATAAACTAAGGGCCGGTTTCTCCAACGTCGATTAAATATAGCTTAACCATCCGATAACTAACAGTGCGTTAAAATTTTAACCGTCCGTTAAAATTTTTCCATTTCACCAACGCTAACATTACAAATTTAACAAACCGTTTACAATCGGACCGTTAAGTAAAGAAACTACTTGATTTCTAAATTTCTCATAAGCTAAACGAATTCTGATTGGTAGACTGAAAAGTTGTGTACACCTGACAAATGAACCTCGCAATCCGCAAGCAATAGGTCGCAGGCACTTCGTCGTGTGTTTTTGTGTTTTTATACATGTGGGTGTGTGTGTATGTATTCAAATGATCTCCAAATAAATGCCAATAAAATAATATTAAAATTCGTAAACAAGGCAAGAATATTATCCTCTCCCGACTTACGGAAGCAAGTTTAGTATATATATCTTTTCGACACACTAGAGGAATAGAAACAGATGAGTTGATGGATATGTTAATACAGATTGTTTCTACTTTCGCTTACATAGTTAATTGCAGTGATCAAAAGGTTGAAGCCCTTCATTCTTATAAATACAGACAGGATTAGCCAGTTTTCATCTATTTCATGGATGTAATACTTTGTGTTAGCTACATCTGTTGTGTGGCGTTAAATGTAGTTCCAATGTTGTTATTTTCATAATTTCGGTTGCATGCAAGTATAATGAAATAAAAGTCAAGCAACGGGGTGGCTCATGGATCAAGTTCAGTTTAGGTCACCCAGCTACTGAGCAATACGTACGCTTTATAACACACATTCCCTTGCAAATGATTTACTTAGACACTTCTGTAAATACCTAGCGGTAGACAGCAACCCATATTCAATTTCGAGAAGCTATACTTAATAATAATTTACATAAATACGTAATCGATTTACTTTACACACAGATGTGGTACCACATGGGAAATAGTGGCGTCATTTCGTGTGATGAATATCACGTATTTACTACATAATTAATGGAAAGATATCGAGGGGCGCTAAAAAACGTAGGTAGGTTAGGTAAAGCCAGGGTAATTATTTTATCATTATACTTGAAGCACATCACATATACTTGTGTTCAGCTCCAACGCGGAAGTAGCTAATTAATTCCACGTTCTTGTTGCAATTTCAGTCTCATACTTTCATGGCCTAAATCTTTCTCCTGTGAATTTTACATTGTTTCGCGTACCTAAATAGAACTTAACCCGGGGCTGGGACACATTATTGAAGGGTGTATGCGTGTTCTTGCACTCACATCATCCTTGTTCCATATTGTTCATTGCACAGATCCGAAATAATGTCAATATCAATTGCAAGTACATTCAGCGCCGCATAACAGAAGTAGCTAAAAGTAAGAAATACGTACTATGAACAGGAATGACTTATTGGCAATAGTTAAAGGAGATATACTGGACGGAAAAACATTCTTTGTACGTAGTATGAAGAAGTCTTATCGTTATGCTAACTTTTCCTGTTTCCATGTGAACATTTATAATACACGATCGGTAATGTTCACAATACTTTCTTTTTTACTCCACATCATTTCCCCTCCCAAAATATCTTAAATCGACGTTTCTGGCATGTACTACCACTCTCCGAAATAGTTTTGTAAACTATATACAGACACGTATTAGAGAAGTATTCTCCTGAAATTATTTACAAGGAATTATGTTAATCGTTAAGACGACGTGTACAAAGGAGTAGTAAGGCGACTTGGTGCGGTTTTTTTTTTACAAGATTGCCTTTCTTTTGTACGATATACATTAAAAACGATGATCAAGTGCGTAATTTATACCTTACCTAAATACGTAGCGCACCGTCTACTTCTCCTGTAAAACCATTCTTTAGAGCGCGTCTTCTTAAGTATGCCCATATAGGCCCCTAAACATACTCGAACATCATATTTCCATTGCCCGCAAAGCAGGCAACATTGGTTTTAGATGTTTTTGATCTTTAATACTACTGAAATGCATTGTGCCAAGTTGTATATTTCATCAAGCAATTCTGTGTTTATGCTTTCCATTTCTTGTTTCCTGTTTTCAAACTTTCGAGATACACAATCACTATCGGACCGTTAAATATTTAATTGACGAAAATCTGATGATTAAAGTTAACGACAGATTTAACAAACCGTTAGCGTTAACCGATGTTGATGAAACGGTCATTTCTCCTAATCAGACGTTAAATGTGCGTAACGGGTTGTTAAATCTCTAACCAGCGTTGGTGAAACCGGCCGTATGAATAGCGCAAACGTGGTTATCCGAAGTTCAAAAACCGAGTTGCAGGTGGGAGCTCGTCTGACGTCATCTGGAGTTGTACATACAGAGGAACCAGCTAGCGTCATATGCTATTGAGTATTTGACAGCGTGAATCTCGCTTCTTCTAGGAAAAAAACATTGTGTTTGTTGGGTGTAGACATTTTCTTTTTCTGTGAACTACTGCAATGATTAATTACTTGTATATTTTAATTGCAACTCCCGGGTCGAAAACAGGAACATTCGAAAGCGAGCGTTTGAGACACTTGAGAAATCTCCTCCTAAAAAGATGTCTCAAACCTACTGAATTTGTTTCCTTTAGTTCCTCAGCAAGCGAAAATTGCGACAGCAATAACAAAACATTGGTGAAAAAATATTGAAGCAGAAAAGGTAATTAAACGTGTCCAGATAAACTTTGGAAACTTTATTTTTATATAAATAAGAAGGCCAGTCTAATAACTTTGGACTTCGACCTTCCACAATTTGCCTTTTGTTGTTAAAATCCACACCCATGCCCCTTCCGGGACTCGAACCCGGGACCGTCGAGCCAATGGCCTACCGCCACAGACAGCTCGGCCATCCGGCCGGCAAACGTGTTCAGAGTCTGCAAGAAGAAACAAGGTTATAGTGAAGAGACTCAGAAAAATGTAACCGTCCGCAGGGGCAAGTAAAGTACCTGAGTGAGAAGCACAAACAAAATGTCGATTCATTAGTATTCGTGGACAGAGAGAGAGAGATCAGTTTCAAGAAAATGGTTGTTGGAATACCACACAAAAGCAAATTCAGTGTTCATTGAACAAAAAACGTAGACAAGGAGTGGTCCAAAACGAGTTTTGAAAGCTTTATCTCTAAGATGTGCTTCGCGAAAAGCATTTATGTACGAAATTAGAAGATATCTATTCCAAGTATATTAACTTGAAAAGCGTGGACTAAGCCATTTCAATGCAAACCTGGCTATTAGAATATATACCCTAATTGATATTATGAAAAGTTGTGGTAAACAAGAATTTGCAGTCTTGAATTTCTTCCCCCCCCCCTACACACACACACTTGTGCAAATTTTGTATTAGTGGAATTATGGCCAATGATAATTTGATCAAATGTTGATCTGACTTTTGTGTTTTCTGCCTTTTGATGCTGACTGATACCTTCTGTGTATACATATATAATAAAAATAAATCACAGCCATATTCGATCCACTACTGGATGAGGCCTCTCCCCGGAGGGAGGAGATTCGTCTACTGCTCCTACGCTGACCAGACGGGTTGGGAGAGGAGAGAGTAAGCTCTCACTGTGATAGCCACTATCTTTTATTCATAGCAGCTCCCCAATTGCATCACGATGCTGGGTGGGCACAATTCCAGTACCACACGCCTTAGAAATAATCCGCTCCGTTCCACACCTATACATAAATGCGTTATTTTGTTTCTTACTGCTGTAATTTTTCGGGACAAAATATATAGGGTCACTTGGGTTACCTAAATAATAAACTAAACTGTACAGGTTATCTTTTTAAACTAAAATCAAACTTTCACGGCCCGATGTTAGTAACACGGAAATTGTACGGGTCATGTAAATGTACAGGTCTAATTTATTAATATCATAGCATATTTTTTTTTAAATATTTTTTTTTTCTATTTCGTCTTCATGTTTTTATTTAGAATTTCGTGAATCGATATTGAGAGAAAATGTCTAGACTTCTTATATCCTAACCGAGCCGCCGTTGCTCAGTGGTAAAGCGTTGGCGTACATTTTCGTAAAGCATTCGAGAGCGATCCGAGCGGCCGACTGAGGTTTTCCAGGGTTTCTCCTTTCACAACAGGCAAATGCCGGGATGGGACATTCAACATAGACCCTTGCCGACACCTTCCCAAATCCTTTGCGCTCCTCCTATCCTGGCCTGAGCCTTAGATGCCTGAGGGTTATAAATAAAAATTCAAATTCCATGTTCTAAACTTCACTAAGTTTTCTATCATAGTACAATCTACATTTTGATTTTAATTAGGCAACTTTGGCTCAGATGGATATAATGGATGGAATTCAACCAGGGCCTGCTTTGAACGAACCACCCCGGAATTTGCCTGGCGTGACAGGAAAATACCTGAAAAAAAGCCTCAGCCATTATGGGCGGCCGTTGGTATTCTTCCCAGAACCTTTCAATAGCTAAACTAACGCTCTACGTACGATCTACATGAAGACTAATAAAAAGATAAGAGTTTTTCATTAAACCCAGAGTTATATGTTTTAGATTCTTATTCCATTTAAAATAATTGAATCCGTATATACCGGAAAATATTTCAAAAATCTTTTGAAAGTTTGCTATATTGATGTATATTAGGAATGGGAAGTTGGATAAACATTGACAAATCAATGTAGCAGATTAGTGGTTATCAGGTTGAATTTTGTTCGAAATGTGCAATTTCGGACATCCTAGCTGAGGAAATCCCTAGTTTCCCTCGGTGGCAGTGCCGAGATGGTATTTGAATAAAGCCAGGACCGATTTCTCACAAAGATTGGCTTGTGGCTAACGTTTACCAAAATGATGCTTATTTACTCGTCCGTCACTCCGAATTTGTGGTTGTAGATACAGAATTTGTGGTTGTAGATACGCAAAGAGCATGTCTGCAACCCTGTCTTCCTGATAAAGGTAACAAAACCAAGACTCGCAAGACTTGGAGCAACTCAGTGTCGGTTCGTCAGGACTATTAGAAGCAGTTTGAAGATTCTGATCGTTTTAAACGTGATGACACTTGCTTTGTTTTGGTTTTAATCTTCTTATTCTTTGTAATGGAATAGATAGCTTCCTTATTACCTGGCATTATCATCGTTTTAATTAATAAATATTATGATGATGAGTATTCAGTACAAGCAATTCAAATACCCACTTCTTTCATTTTAAACAGTTACGCATTTTGCCCAATATGACGGTGGGCCATATTGTGCACTATTGACCTCTTTAATATTTCTGGCATCTGCTTGTTGCACAATGTAATGCATTGCGTCACACACATTTTATGATCACTTATGCTCGCATAACTACATTATCCATGCATTATACTGATTAGGTTTTCAACTATACCGGTAGATACTGAAACGACACATTACTTACTATGCTCAAATAACAGCAACCAATTTTTTGCTCAATATTCCACTTCAACTGGAGCTGATGCCACTCACGCTAATCGCAAACACATGAGTCGCGGGAAAATGCTTTCTTTTGTCATGAGGATATAATTTATTGTGAGATCTAGAAGAAACAACGGATAGCTGCAGAGATCTGAGGGGTGGGTCATATTGGGGACCCGGGCCAATATATATATATATGTATGTATCATCAAGGCATCGAAAGTGCATACATCAAGTTACTGCAAAACATTTACTCGACTACCACTTCTGCCATTAGGCTGCATCAAGACAGTGAAAAATTTAAAGTTGGAAAAGGGGTAAGGCAAGGAGATTCAATTTCTCCAAAACTGTTTTCTGCGGTCCTAGAGAGAGTGTTCCAGAATTTAAACTGGGATGAAGTTGGAATTAAAATTAATGGCGAATATCTTCATCACCTACGGTTCGCTGATGATATAGTCCTGTTTGCTTCAAGTGCAGAAGAACTACAAACCAGAATGGAAGAACTGAGTAACGAGAGTTCGAAAAT